>QVOA01003868.1:0-62914 GCA_014825685.1 Pseudomyrmex cubaensis | reverse complement strand
AACGCAAGCAAACACGAGATTGCGAAAGAGGCCTGCAACTTTTAAATTAATGATACAAATGCAAATATGCGGTAATTGGTTTATTTTTTCAAAATAAACCAAATGTTGGAGAATTTATTTTGAAAAAATAAACCAAACAATCCGGAAGCTGAAGAAGACCAAGTTGAAAACGTCTGCCGCGTACTAATTGGCATTTCATGTGACGTACAATCAGCATTGAAAAAAAAAAATGATTAACTTTATTACAAGATTTATTTCTAAAAATTAAATTTGTTATTCGTTGAAATTAAAAAATTAATAAATTAACATCCGAATCAAAACGTGCTCCGATTCTTTGTGATTATTTAGTTCTTGTTATAATGAGTTGAGAGTTTTGTCACGTGCAAATCGTTTCTCAGTAATTTTCAACTTATTTCCATATCGTGTAAAAAAATAAAATCTAAATTGACGTTAGAAAAAAAGTGCGAGAGACATTCTGCACAGAAGTGAATAATGTAAAATTAAATAATATGTGTAAGAAAACAATAATATAAATATGTAACAATAATATAATTGATGAGTATAACAGTTAAAACTCATAAGATTAGTTCGACGTAATCTTTGTTCAAAGTATTTTTCCTTTGCTTTTGAAGCGCAATAGTTATCTCTTATCTCCGTTGTTAGAGTAACATCGTGCAACATCGTTCGAGACCTGTCGTAGATATTCGTTTTGTCATGCAAAAGTTGATTGCTTTTCGGATCAATTATCGCGACGATCGAGTCATCGCAAAGCGTCGCGATGCAACAAAAGACAACAAGGCGGTTCCGCCGTCAAATTGGTCGTCGTTGCATCAGAGTTTACTTTCGATATACACATATACGTGGATGTGTATATCACCGACAAATTCACTTTCGACCGATAGCCGTTATCGGCCGCGCCGTTATCGACGTGTTTGCAAAGCGAAACATCTTCTTCTCCGCGCGCGCTCCGTTTTCTCTCTCCGCGCACCACTCGTCATCCCCCTCCGAAAAAAAAAAAAAAATCCCTCGAGAGACACACGAGCGAAATCCTCCTCCTTCCTATATTCCTTTCCTTTTCTCACGGAGGGACGAGGGGAAAAGACGCGCGACGCGATCGTCGTCGTCCCGGCCGAGAGAGTGAAATCGATGCTGTTTGTTTGCCCCGGCAACAACTTACTCTTTGACGACAAAGAACGGATTTTCCAGCGTCATTCCTTCCGGTCGGGTCTTTGAATTTAAAGCCTGGACCGCGGCGACCCGTCTCGCCGCGACGATCGCGCGGCACCCTCGCTGGTGGAAGCGCGATCGCGCCTCGGCCGCTCTCTCATCGGTGGAATCGGATCGTTTCCGAAGCGCGCTCCCGCGAGGAAGTGCAGCCGCTTATATACACCTGTCCGGGCGGACGATCCGTGATCGGTCGCGGGGAAACTGTCGCGAACTCTCGGTAGTTGCGAACTCAACACCACCGTCGTCAACTTCGAGACAACGTCGTGACGTCTGCTCGTGCCTCGGCGCCGCGCGTCACTATTTATTCGATTTTCACGCGCGCCCCGGCGCGGACCGTCGCGGAGCCACGTACCGCGCGCGGCTCCGCTCGGCGATATTGATTCGCCGGGAGGAGAGGACCGCGCTGCATAATGTGGTGTCCACAAATTGTAGGTATACATGGCGAATTTGACACTTGCGAGTAAAACGAAGATTCGATTGGCTGCGGGATAGGATGTTCTTTTCTAGGAATATTTGACAGGTTTTGCCAAGCGCCGCTTCCCCGCACGCATCCGAACCGCGCGAACTTTTGCAGAGAGCAATGACCGCTTTTGGAACAACTAAACTTATTCATCAGAACCGTTGACTTCTTCTGTGCCGACACGAACATTGTCAACGCACAGAAATATCGACAACATATGTTTGCATTGTTATAGAATACTTGTATTCACATTTAGACTTTTTAGATTGATTGCAATAATAGTTAAGTTATAAAATGTAAGTAGTTACAATGTAAATGTTGCAGATATTACAACCGGCCCAGTGGTCTCGCGGCCCGAGTGCGAAGGCTGCGAATGGGAGGTCCCGAGTTTGAATCCACACTGTCGGATTTTTCCGGGCCGGTCTCTTTCGAGTCGAGCTTATCGATTGAAAAGCGAACAAATCCCAGAGAATCTTACTTGCTATTCGCAAGTGTTCTCTCCCAGACAACGAGCAAAATTTAGAACAGTTTGAGTTTCGATGTAAATAGTTGGCGAAAGATGAAGACATTTACGATCGGAGCCAAATGTTGTTCTCTCTCTCAACGCTCGTAAATGTGTTCATTCTTCATCAATTTTTACATCGAGACTCAAGCTGTTCTGAATCTTGCTGCGAATAGCAATTAAGATTCTCTGGGACTTGGAGGCCCGATTCAGTTCGCTTTTCAATCGACAAACTCGACTTGAAAGAGACCGATCTGGAACAGTCTGGTTAATTTAGATTCTCTGAACGGCCCGACAGCATCCGGTTTTTTTTGTCAGTTGCCCATCGTGAATAGACTTCTGCACCAGTAAACTTGTGTTGACATTGTTTTGCGCTTCTTTCAGTCCGTCTCCGACGTTCAGTGTTTTCTTCAAACGTTCGGAGCCCGCCGGATCACAAAAAGAAAACCTAGATATAAAAACATACGTAATTGTTATCAACGAAAAAAACCTAATGAATACATGTAAAAAAACTGTTAGATATGTATACATACATGTTCACGTCAACAGTGTCGGATTGATGTTCCGCATAGTATTTCAAAAGTGTAATAGTGAATATGCAACGAGATCTCGAACTTCTCGCATTCGGTGCTGTAGCGGCTACTTTTAAATTGTACTGTCCCGTCATCAAGACCTGACAAGCTTCCGCTAGATGCCAGATGACCACAACTCGGATCCCGAATTTCCTCCCGAACTTCCCGCACTCGATCGCCGAGTGAAACAAATTCACGAACACGTTAGGGGGAGGAAAGAAGCTTTTTTGGTCTCAAAAATTACGAACCACCGTCTCGTTTTGAGAGGAATGTTTTTTGTTGTTTTTTTTTATTAAGGAAAAACAGTTTCATAATAGGTGAAGAGTAAAATATAAATATTTCTTTTTTTTTTTTTGGTAACATTTTTGTCTTTTTAAACTCTTGTAACAGTTCGTAACGATTGTGCTAGGGTGCTGACAAGTTGCTGGATAGTTCTTTCTTTTTTATATTTTAACTTCACGGAGGAATGTTTCGTTTCAAGTAAAATCTGTATGTATGTACACGAGCTAATTAAAAAAAAAAAAAAAAAAGCATCGAGATATGTAAATGCTCCAAATAAAAAAATACACACACTAAATACGTGTGTATCGAAATAAAAATAAATACCTACACGACGTATATAAAACAAATAGTAAAAACTTAAAATAATCTTAGCGGGTTTTTCTATATACAGAATCTGAATATATAATCGCAACTCAGTTAACGCCTTCTCAGTCGCGCGATAATGAACGAGAAAAACACCTCGGGCGTGATTTTCCGCGAAGCGTTTTTCTACATCAAATTGAAACAAGACCATGTCACTCCGTTATTTCTAACAACAGGCCACAGTTTTCTTGTCTCTTTTTTCTTAAATATTAAATCTTAGAATTTTTTTCATCGAAGCCACTAACGAATAGATTAAGCTGTTTTGCAAAACACTTGGTATACGTGCAAGTGTCGGAATTACATTTTATAAGCAACAGAGAATAGTTTTGGTTTTTTTTTTTTTATACATTTAATGACAATTTTAACATAAACCTTCCTCGTATTCGTCCATGTCCTCCTCTTTTTGAGACGGTTCGGGCGCTGGCGCGGATTCGGGCTTCTTTTCGGCCACCTTTTCCGTAGACTCGTTGACCTTGGGTTTCTCCTAAGAGAATCAAACAGACGATCGTTTATACGAACTAATAAAATACAAAACGCAGTTAAGAGGAAACAGTAAGCAATATTGAAACCAATCTCACATGATCAGCAACTTCTGTTTCACCGGGAGTTTGTTCAGTGGACTTGGACACATTGGGAGAAACGTAAGATTCCGCGGCGTTGGCTCTCACTCCGGCGGGTGGAACGGCGTATTCCTGTTGCGGCAATGGCAAGGTCCGCGCCAGTTTCGCGTACTCCACATCCATGTGCTTGATAAAGGGATTGTTGAGAGCCGCTCGGGCCACGTCCGCGTCCTCGTTGTCATAAGCTTGCAGAAGCATTTCCAACGTTTGCACCTGTGCAAGGATCATTACATTGAGTTTGTTAATCCACGCAATAAGATCAAATCATAATGCAGTAGCGAATTGTTGTTCTACACTTCATCTGTCAATAAATGCATGTCCAACATTTTGAGAAATTATTTTTTCTTATATACTTCGGGAGGCTCGCAGTAGTTTCCCCATTCCTTGAAAGCTTTTTCGGCCGCCACCTGATCACCCCGCGCCAACTGCACTAGCACCAACGCCACAGTGAGTCGCCCGATTGACGGCCAGAGCTTAATTTCCTGATACAGTCCTATCTCCCGACGTATCGCATCAGCTGCCTCGTCGTACCTTTGCAGCTTCACCAACAATCTCGCGGCTTTGCTCACATATTCCGCCGCGTGACGCGGACTGTCTTCACCCTGCAAATATAAAGTTTTAGATTGTAAAAGTTCTCTTAAAGTTTCACGTTCAATTTCACTCGTCAGATCGTCATATAAAATTTGTTTGAGTCTTGTTTTTTTTTGTATCTTTTACAATATAAAATAAGTGTATTTACAATCACTATGTCAGCCGCACGCTTGAACAACTCCAGAGCTTCCCGCGGTTGCGTAGATTCGAGCATCTTGGCTGCTTTGTCGAGTGCCGTCACACCAGATTCAGGCGAACCGTGCTGTTGAAAGAGGCTGCACGCACTGTGAGCCAATCTCGGCACCTCCGACAAGTCGCCCATTTCCTTGCAAATGAGCAAAGCCTGCTCGATGCATCTGAAAACCTTGTGTTCCTATACCATCGAAATATATGAAGATACAACAAAATGTAATTTCTGTGCATGATACATACTTTGCTGCGTGGAACCATCTATTTTGCATTAGATTTGCAGTCAAGGAAAATTAAGTAATACAAAATTCAACATATGAAATGTACATATCGGCAATATTTAGACTAGACTAAGTTTTTTTTTTTTTGTTTTTTGTCTTAACATCAAAGGATACGCTTTTCCCTGTTTGTGACAATCAGCTGCTTTCATCAAACAGTCTTTACACTTTACATACGACTTGGCTATTCGAAAACATGTAGCTAAAACAAAACAGATTAGATAAAGTATTTTCACTTCTGATTACAAATTGTTTTTTATTTTTTGTGACAACATGCTTTGGCTGAAGATAAATTAATTAGAACTCCGACACTTCTCACAGGTTTCTCCCAATCTCTTTTAACTGTTTAAACATTTAGACTTTCCCTACCTGCGTGTGAATACTCCTCAGCCGCCACTTCGTAATCAGGTCGCCACTTTAAAAAAGTGGCCTTTAAACTGCAAAACAAAGAAAATGATTGAAAACATACAGTGCGGAGATATTAAATTTTGCAATCCTGATTTTTCTTTCTTTAGCAACTTCAATTGTAACGTGTCTTGCGTGAGAAAACAATTAGAAAAAAAGAAACGCACGCCCAAGAGCGACAGAAAATCCGTCAATTCGGCGACTGTCAAAAAAGGGATGTTACCCCGAGGCGCGAATAAAAACATACGACAGAGAATCGTTGCGCTTACGCTTTCTCGGCCTGCCGTATATGCTCGTTCGCCTCCTCGATCTTCGACATTTTCCTCCGAATGGTGCCTTCGTGTTTGTCAAGTGTCAACGGGACCACAAATTTGCGTTGACAAACAAAATTAACGTCAATCTTGCGAGAATCAACTCACGCTGCTCAAGACACTGCGGACGAAGACGCTGAAATTAATCCTCCCATTTGTCGTTCACGATTCGTCGAGATGGCGAAGTGCTACGTGCGCAGGTGTTACGAACTAACCTTAATTAAACCCAACCCTACCTGGCTCCGCGCGCACACAAGCCGGCAACCTATACCTTGAAACATCCCTAGGCGAATAATCTATGGTTTTTTTTTTTGATCTCGCGTTACCGACACTGCGAAGAGTCGACCGAGCTGCCAACATCGCTTTTGTTTACGTCTTGGTAGCTCTGCGTTTAATTTCACCTGGTGGTCTTTTCTCACGTGCGTTGCTCGGTTTGATTTAGAACGCGATTATTCGCGCAAAATGCGTAGATCTGTCAATTTATTTCTCGCATACTGATACGTCTCTGCGCCCCGTCTCAAACCTGTCAATAATTTTTCTCACGATTGTCGATACGTTCGGTCTTGTGCGAATACGATCTTCTCGTCGATCTTGCTGGCGGGAAAAAATCTAACCTCAACTTGAACAACGAGTAATTAGGAGTTTTTAGAATTACAAGGTAATATTTGTTGTTGTAATATTTATGTTACATGTAAGTTGGGTTAGGTCAGAATCTTTATAATCTTTTATCTTCCCTCTCTCTTATTTTTATTTTGCTAACCTTTACATTGTTTTTGTTTGTGTATGATATAGAGTGAGTGTGTGTGTGTAAAACTTATATAAACGTATACCCATTCTATTTCTGATCATTCCAACTTTGTAAGATTTATGAGACAAAACCTCTTGTCGATCAGATGGCCGAACGATTGGAAGATCTGAATCTGCCCAATGCGGTTGTAACCAGAATCATCAAAGAGGCTCTGCCGGACGGAGTGACAGTCGGAAAAGACGCCAGAATAGCGGTAGCGAAAGCCGCCTCTATCTTTATACTCTATCTAACATCGACCTCGAATTCAGTGGCAAAGAAATCAAATCGCAAGACCATCACCGGGCCGGATGTGATTCAGGCGATTGCAGACATTGAATTTGATCAGTTCGTTGATCCGCTGCAAGAATCTCTGGAGAACTTCAGAAAGGTTCAGAAAGAGAAAAAAGACGCGACAACCAAGAAGAAGCAACAAAAGAAGGACGAGGATGATGTGGTGATCATTGAAGAGGAAACAGGAAGGGAAAATGCGGATAATTAAATGTAGTTTTTTTTTTTTATAGATCTTTCTCTGTAAATAAGAACATACACACACATTTAGTCTATTTTAAATATAGGATTGTTGTACAGTTATAAAAAACAAAAAAAAAACAGTGTTTCCTGGAGAAATGCACCGACAGATTAGAAACGAAACAGGTAGATATTTATTTCACTGTAATACTTAGCTTTAATAGACAATATTGAATCGTACACGTATATTCGCATGTTTTTTTTTTCGGTACTTTTATCATGTGCTTCGCAAGATATGTTTTTTAAAACGTTTGCAATATTACAAACGAATCATGCGTCTGGTTTAAAAACCGTTAGAAAATTCTCAATCTTTGCAACCAAAAATTATTCGACTTTGTTGTTTCTTCTCACACGATCAGAAGTAGCAACGCGCTACTGTTTTTCTTCTTCTCACTTAACTCAAAATTCCAATTTTTAATCGATTTGACGGCGACTTCTAACAATTGCGTTTATCAAAGAGTTGGTGGTGTACAAATTATTTTGTATAAAAGTTTACACGACGGTTGTTTTTTTTTTTTTTTATATATAGTAGTCAAATGTATTCTGTGCGGATATGTTTGCGAGAGTGATTAATATAAGGAGTGCGCAGATATTTGTGTTGCGTGTCAAATATTATACAAATGCAAAATGCGTCCACTCACGGACGCTTTTTACACGTAACTCATTTTACACCTGATAGTTTCTTAATTTTGAAAGTTTTCTCAAGTGTGTGCATGTAGTTAAACTTTTATAAAATCAAGCATTTTCTCATATACTGTATATGCGATTTATAGAGTTTACACAAGTTTGACCTGCTGAAAAAATCGCGATTGTGATCCTTCTCGACATTCCGACTCAGCTGTTCACACTTTAATCACTGTATGCAACAACGTACGTATAGTATATATATATATCGTGACAAAGATTTTTTAGCACTGTAATAATAAAGCGTATAAATTCACTAGTAAGACTGTGTGTCTCTTAATACATTAGATTGATTAAAAAGAGTTTGGTGTTTTTCTTACTTCAGCCATCACATCAACGAGAAGAAAGAGGTGAGAAATGTTTCTAATCAAGCTAATATTTCTCTCTGAGATGGATGGAACAAAATTTGTTTTTCTCTAGCATTTCTATCGTCACTTAAATTAACGTCAGTCGACGTGCATTCGCGGAATGCGTTGCGTTTCAACTACTCTTGCGAGAAAAAAAACGAACATATTGTTGTTGAACTGCTCGAAGAATCTGGCAGTTTGTAAGATCCAGTGGCGAGTCACTCACGAAATTGATCAAATGTCAGTGCGACGTACTTTGTAATGTGAGGACGAAAGATGGGAAAAAAAGAACAAAAACAGGATTTGTACAGCTCGTACATATATTGTCGATAAAAATACAAACAAGTTACTGAAATATTCTTGAACGCTCTTTAAACACTCAAAGTTTCCAAATATGTTTCTTCGAAATTTACACGCGTTTGTATTTTTATGCCGAATTTGTGAAATGTTAAATTTTTATTTTTCAAAGCAATTGAGCAATTTTGTGAGTTACTGTGTGTGTGTGTGTGTGTGTGTAAATACACGGTGTGTGTACTGGATATACGTCCTTTACGTGGAATCGATGATTCGCGAGCTGCCGTCACACAGTGGCAAATATAACTGTCTCGTGTGCGTGTTATACCTTCCACTATTATGGAAACAGTTCATTCACGCGCGTGTGTGATCACAGACGAAGAGGAATAGATTCGGTTTTTAATTTTTATTTTATGAGCATGAAATCGGAAACGTAAATTGGCGAAAAGCCGAACTAAAACGTGAAGTTTCAAGGCTGCAGAACTCGCACTTTGCGATCTATCGAACTCCTGCACATCGGACACCCTGTGGTAACTTTATCGGCACAAGAGGAACAACAACAGAGGTGTCCGCAGGGTAGGAAAATTACCTCACACTGCAAGCAGAGATTCACAAGATAACGACGGGAATTCGTGAAGCATCGGATGGAAGAAAAGAACGAAGAAAAATTGTGCGCTTACCTGCAAGTCGAGGCAGATTACGCACTCGATCATTTCGATACTTTGAATACAGCTAAAGTCTTGATTGCTGGTCGACGCCTCGTCTGGGGGCGCGGAAGGCATTACAGGCGATCTGGCTTCGCTCATTTTCACCTCTGCCAGATAATTTTCAACCGCCAGCTTGATCGCGGCCCGATCTTTCTCGCAATTTATGCCAATCTACAGAATGAAAAACGGATCCGCTGTGAATATCGCAGCCTTTGTGTATAATTGCTCTTGAGACAAAAGCAATTACGGTTACGCACGTCTTGTAATTGTTCGTCGGTAACATCCGGTAGCAGAGACGGCAACGTGACTAGAAACGGTAAACAATGCAGAGCACCTGCTATCGCCACGTGTCGAACTAGCGTGGGTTCTAGCATCTCCAGCATTCCCTGCGGCCGTGCTTCCATGAGAGACTGATACTGCATCAGCCAAAACAAACTGCCTCGTCGCACGTTCTGTTTCACACAAAATTAATTACAGATTAAAAATACATCAATGTAAAAGCTCAATCTCAAGAAAGAAAAACAATTACAGAGACACATCGCTGTTGCTCTATCGTGTTGATTGTCGCCAACAGTTGGTCTCTTCTGGCCTTCTGCTGTTCTAACAGGTCGATCAGAATCACTGTTAGAGTCACGCGTTTATCAGCAATCTCATTCTGAAAAAAATACATTTTTTTTTCTAGTCTCTTCGGTCTTCATTGACTGATGATCTGTACACACTTACGAGCTGTTGGTTGATCTCCAGTTTTCTCCTCTCGAGCTCGATATTCGTGAGCGCAGCCAACTGCGACTGCACCAGGTTCACCTGGTGAATGATGCTCCAAGAACGCGCGTCGCTGCGTTCGAGCAACGCGGCGACCGCCGCTTTCTGCAGAACCTCGTCCTGTCGCAGTCTGTCGACGAGATCCTGCCTGTTTTTCTCCTGGTCGTGCACTATTTGCGCCAAATGATCGTTGTTCCTCACCTCTCTGAAACAACACCGTCCGCGTCTCGTTCAGTTAAAAATTTTATTGACTCGAAAGGAAACGAGTTTGACAAATGATGGATTTACTGACAGTGTGAGCAGCGATTGCGTGGTGTAATCTCTGTATTTTGTGTGCTCCTCCAATTTTCTCGCTTTGCACATTTCCTCCTCCAGCAACTTCTCCATCGCAACTGCGAGAAAAATTTGTAAAATAAAAAAAAAAAAGCCTTAATTTCGTACTCGCAACGCTCGGTACTCACGAAGAGTGTCTTTGGTACGCAGCAGAAACTGTTCCGAGTGGCAAGAACTTAGCAGTCGCATTTCTTCCTGCTTCTCCCGTTTCACCAGTTCGGCCTGAGTCTGCCTTTCCTCCTCGCTGTTTCTCAGAAACTCTTTAATCACATTATCAGCCTCTTTCTCGGCTAAGAAAATGTAACCACGTGTTATATATGCAGTTTTTGTCATTATATATATATATATATATATATGAATATTAGCTGTTTTTGTCTCAGTATTTAGTAAATAAAAAAGTTAATAAAATTTCTTTATTCATCTAAAAAGGAGATACCGTTATAAATGTACGAGAGCAAACGCTCTCTGTTGATATCTCTCTCCTGCTGTACCTTTTCAACTTCTTGCTCCAACTGTATCTGCTGTAACGCCAGATCTTCCAAAAGCTGAGGAAGATAAGACCTTTGTCACACTAATTGAAAACTAAGAAAGTTAAATTGGCAATAACAAGTTGATCACCTTCTTTCTGTGAGCTTTGAGCATGGTCTGAACCTCCATCTCGTACTCCTGTTGCTGTTTTATGGTTTTCTCCACCTCCAGCAAGGCATTCTGTCGATGTTCCTGAATCGAAGAACCATTTGTTATCATATTCCGCGTAGCGTGTGACAAATCAGTGGTTGATTAAAAAAAGATGTTTCGTAAAATATCGTGTGACAATATTGTAATAAAACACAAATGCTAATAGATACCTATAATTTTAGAGCAATGCAACTAAAAATGTAATGAAAACAAGTTCCATGCAACGTAAATCAAGGCAATTTTCTTGTTCAGTTGTTTTAGTGATCGGTATATAAATCTCTCGTCAGTTCGATTCTCAATTTTAATTACTACTGAAAGCTGTTTCTTTTTTTTTTTTAACTAATTAGTAATAACAAAATAATTAACGTAACACACAAGCATACAAAACTCAAAGGAGCGTCCAACATGCCTTCATTTTGTCTAGCTTCTGTAACGCTGCCTAGAAGAGAAAAAAAACAGAAATGTTGAATATGCAGAAAAAAAGCACATTTATGCATGAAATTAATTCTCGAAATCGCACGAGTGTAATTAATAAAAATGTTTAATGTATTAAAAAGCATTTGAAACAAAGACAGCCGATTGCGACCAACAAAATTCTTGTATCGCACGTTACGCAAAATATTCAAATAATGAAAAAATACCTTCCTGGAATAAACATTGATGTAAAATATGTAAATAATTTATTATATCCTTCGTTTATTTTCACGAAATACACCTAGCGACCAGATAAATTAAGCTAATAAGAGATGCGTCTATGAATTACATCAAAGAGTACCTGCACATCATTACTCTTATTGTGGTACACCGACTGCATGTCTTCCGAGCTTATTTCTCTCGAAATGTCGGTTTCCGACAGAGAACTCTCCGGCGAGTACTCGATACCGCTCTCGTTCGCTAAAAACGCAATGATAACTATCGCGCCGCCGTCCAGAATGTCCCGAGGCGGATACAGCAAATTCGATAGTCCGTCGATATTCAGATCCGTTAATTGCTGAGCGTGGCCCAGGGACTTGGGCAGCTTCTGCAGCGGCTTGTTGTAGCTGATGTCAAAAACATTGAGCTGTTGCAGCTGTCCGATGTTTTCGGGCAGCTGTTTCAAGTTGTTCCTCGAGACATTCAGAATTGTCAACTTGTTCAAGTGAATTATCTCGTTGGGCAGTTTGCGGATGCTGTTGTTTTGCAAATAGAGTTCCTGTAAAAAAAGAAGAGAACAAATCTCTTTGACAAGCTTTAGAATTCTGTGAGAACTTTAGAAAAACAATGAGCAGGGTTTCAGACGGGTGAGGACAAGGATCCTTCCCCATCACTGCATGTAGCTCCAGGGAGGTAAAGAAAAAATTGTGTGGTCCCATTTCCTCCCACGGACAGGAGTGGAGTAACAGACTGCCACTTGAGCACCGAGAAGGCTCTGAGAAGTTGTAGCCATCAAGGCTTTCCAAGACCCTCCCACAAAGTGCAGGAGGATCACCTTAAGGTTTTAGTGGGTGAGTCCCACACTATCCCAGCCCTCTCCCAAGGGTCGAGATGCGCGCGGGCATTTCCCCAAGTAAAAGAAAAAAAAAGAGAGAAATAACAAGCCAACTTTCTGAGCTGGTCTGGCGCAAATGTACCTTAAGGGAAGAGAGATACGTAATGTCAGTGGGTAACGTGGCAAACTCGTTTCCGTGAATGTCTAGGACAGTCAGAAGTGACAAGTCACTTAAGGCACCTCCGCCAGAGAGCGAGCTCAGCTTGTTGTCGTACATCAGCAGGCTCTTCTTTCGGAACACTTTGCAGAGTGAGTAAATACCCGATGGCACATGCTTCAAGGCACACTCCGACACGTCGAACACCGGTTCAGGATTCTCCCGAGCCTGTGGAACATACAGAATAAATGATCGACATACACAACACACACACACGATGAAACATTAAATATTCAAAAAGCCCTACAGCGTTTTAAATACACGCTAATTACTCGTCACCGAGGAAAATAAATCGAACCTAACCTCAGGTCGACTCTAATGTCTATCATCTCTATCGAACATTTTATCGTTTTCTGTTACATACAAGTAATTTTGTTCCATCATTACAGCTCAACGTCAATTAAGATATTAAGATAATTATAGAAAATTGATTTTTTTTTTTATCGACACATGTACTTTCAATTTGCGAACAGACGCACCAAATACAATTTGTACTCGAGCCGCGCCTTGTAATCGGCATTCTTGTTCCCGTGCTTCTTTGACATCCTTGCTCGCATCCGTTGTCATGACAGGAGAGCAGCAGGTGAGAATGTCATTTCGCTCTCAGCTGGCACGTGATGAAGCGACGTTCCCACAAGGCTGGTCCAACTGTCAATAAGACGTCGATGCTTCGTCGTCGTTTACTTTTACGCGGTTGGTTGCACTGCCATCGCAAGCCAGATCCGCAACGAGGTCGGTGTGTTGTTGCGAAATTCGACCAATCGCTCAGTCGGTCAGTTCGATCTATCGACCAATGCGATCGCTCAAATTGGACAAGTTCTCGCTTGTTCCGCTGCTTCGTGACAATCGAACGTGATTGGCTCTTACTTTTAGAACCAACTGGTCAACGTGTTGGCGGTCAAGGCGACATCTGAGCCGCTGAACGCGGTTTGCAAACGAGGTCATGGATCAAAGGGTCGAAGGTTTGTTGTACGGAGGTTAATGATTCGGAGAAGACTATTTGCGAGAAAAGACGGAAAAGATTTGTATCTACTGCCGGGTCGTAAGTAAACAAAATGATTGTTCTAATGTAACGTTTGCAAGAAGATGAACATCGAAATCTTTGCGTACATCTTCTTTCCAAAGTCATACTTTTCATTGTCTCACGCACAAATTCAATGCAACCGATACGAGGATTCTGACGTGACGCATATCGTTTTATTTATTTGTTTATTTTAGTGCTCAACTTTATCTTGTTGGAAAAGAATACACGCACGTGTGACGTAAACACGCGATTTCGCGCGTAAACGTGCAATTGCGCGCGAGAGTGTAACCTCCTCGCGAACGTCAAGTTGAAAGTAACGGAAACAGCAGGCGTCATCTGGTAGCAAATGACTGCGTTCAGGTTTCTTGAAAGTTAAGGAAGTTGCACGAAGATTTTATTCAGGAACAAAGAGAATTTTTTGCCCAATCGGATGAGAGAGACGTAAGAATTGTTATTAAAAATTATTAATTGTTATTTTTACTAAAAAAAACTATTGATCTAAATTAAACTAATTAACACTCTTAGATCTCGCGCGCACGATTGCGTCAGGCGTTGCGGCGTGTTGGTTTTAGTATTTAGTAACAATTCAATAGCTCGTTGTTTATTTCATGTAATTTACATGCGGAATATCTTAATCGTAAAACAACAGTAACAATTGCATATGGTACATGTATATTCGGGGAAAAAAGTTCTTCATGGACAAATGTGATATCTGATATATAATCTATATATGTGTGTGAAATTGAAACGCTCTCATGTGATTCCACGCAATTGTACAAATAATCAGATATCGAATTTTCTAGACACAGAAACTTGTTTGCACTTGAGGGACTTTTTTCCCAGGATGTGTACAATAACAATAACTTATTATTTATATACATAAAGTTATATTATACATATTATGATATTCATATCATGCTATTATATTTTTCAATAATCAACTCTAGTACAAGAAATTGTCGATCGGTTTGTTACAGACTATTTGCGATAACAAAAAAACACACAGTGTAACAAAACAATTCTCGTCCACGCTCTCTTTGCGCGGGCTACGGCAAATCCTGCGAGAGTTCCTTCTGTCGCAATCGGTACTCGGTCGGTGTTAACATGCCTCTGGAAGCAACAACTTGTTTTGGTCACTCGCTCATCACGTGTGTGTGCGAAAGTTTCAATCAGATAACCGAAAACCTGAATAAACTTTTCACATTACGGTGGAAAAGTGGCTGCGTTTTGCAATTCCAAAACAAATTTACGATTCGCGTTTGATTCGCGACAAAGTTCTCGCTTCAATTTCCTCAATGAGATTTTTAATTCCCAATTTTTTATTACCTCAGCACAGTGTCGAAGGACACGCACACGCCCTTGTCGCACATTCTCCTGTAGAGATGCCAGCACTCCTTTTCCTTGGTCGTTTGGAAGTGCGGCTCCGTCGCCTCTCCTCGCGGCGTCTCCTCCTTGGACGGCGGTGCCTCCTCCTTCGCAAACTGCTCGACCTGCAACACACCGAAGCGACACGAAGCAACGCGTGCTCTGTGCTTTGTCGTCGTATTAACTTGCTGCAAATTTTGTCTGATGCAGCGCGGATTCTCTTCTACCTTCGGAAGCGGAGCGTCGTTCGTCGGCGGTGCTGGAACGACGACGAGATCGATTCGCGACAGCGTGAGATGCGGATGCCTCGGCACCTTGGTCTCCGTGGACGTTCCGTTGGCGATCGGCGTCTCGGTTCTGCGAGCATCGGACAATAAAACACGCACGTAAGTTTTTTCTTTTGGGAACAAAATATATTACTAATTATCGTTGCGCGTGTTTCTTTTTACCGTTGCGTCCTGTGAATCGGTTCGAGAAGTAACGTGTACAATCGATTCGATATTCTGAAACGCGCGCGCGAAAAAAACCCCATTTCGATTTAGAGCGTTGAAGCAAATTCGCTCGGCGGAAGAAGTTTGGAAAAATGAAGTAAAAACCGAAAAGAAGCGGAAAATCGCTTCTGGGATTGTTGCGAGAGCATCGTAGGGACACATCGAACGTGATGAGATCGAAGATGCGCCAATCGAAGGACGTACCACGATCCGCGAGATCTGCGGCTATTCGTACCAGTCTGTGTTACCAATCTCCTCCCTCCCTCCCTCCCTCTCAATCTATCTCTCCCTCTCTTTCTATCATCGTTCTACTTTTATTTTTTCCACGTCGATATCATAAATCGTCGGCCAAT
This sequence comes from Pseudomyrmex cubaensis, assembly GCA_014825685.1. Lineage (NCBI taxonomy): Eukaryota > Metazoa > Arthropoda > Insecta > Hymenoptera > Formicidae > Pseudomyrmex > Pseudomyrmex cubaensis. Next base: position 47,076 of record QVOA01003868.1, on the reverse strand, counting down.
TGAACTTTTTTTCTCTCCCCTCCTCCCTTTGCATTTAAATTAAATCACGAAGATACCAGACTCGCGATCATACACGAATCTATCATCGTCCACCTGACCGATATATTGCCTTTTTTCAATATCCTTAATCGAACCGCGTTTTGTAGATGACTTGGATTTGCGGAAACTCGATCTTACATCGGCCGGCTCGGCGTGCTCCGTGTTCGCAGCAGCTTTCGCTTCTTGTCGTGCAGATCGCCGATCGGCACCGCCAGGCATCTCTTCTCGCGATCGGTCAGCGGCGCCTCCGGCATCAGCGTCTCCTCCTCGGCGTTCTGCGCGATAATTAACGCGGAGATCGGCAACGGCGGCGGCGGCGGCGGTGGCGGCGGCGACGGCGGCGTAGTTGTCGTCGTCGTCGTCGTCGCGGCGATTCCGTTGACGACCGCTGCTGGTCCTTTTGGCTCCGAATCCTCGGTTCTGTGAGCGACCGCAACGGCGAAACCAAACCGAGAAGGCTGCGCGCTAACCGTCTGTCTCTCCTCTCTCGTCGCCGGCTCCTCGTCGAAGGAGTCTCTCTGAAAAGAGACTGTCCAGCGATTCAAAACAGAGATTTTTTCCTAGATACATGCGTGCGTAGTAGATACGCATCGAGAGGATGAGAAATGATAACGCGGCGACTTCTCGGTCTCCTCGGCGCCGCGCTGAAGTAAATCGATGATGGGACGATATCGCTCGCGCTCGGTCGCGCCGCGGAACCGGGTTACCTGGTAAATAGGTCCGATTCGGCACGATTGTAAAAAGCCCAAACTCGATTGTACACGACAGCCTATTAACCCGACCCACGATCAATCACGATGTCGCATGAACTTCGCGTATATCCGCCAATTCTCTCGCGCGCAAAAAAACAATTGTCCCGTTTGTTACCTCGCGACAGTTTTAGAAAATTGAAAATTTTAGATTTTTCCGTGTTTTCGCTCTCTCTTATTATCACTTGAAAACTGTTTTGTATTTCTAAAAAAAAAACAATAAAATCGAATCGCGCGCGGGTTCGAACGTGAATTAGAAAAGATCGTTTGCGCAGATCAAACCGCGGCGATAAACGTGTGTAAGCGCGAAGCAATGAACTTAAGAAAGTCTATTGATCGCGCGCGAAGTGAAAGCGAATTGTATAGAGAGAGAGAGAGAGAGAGAGGCTGGCATCTGGAAATTATTCCAGATATGTGTGGCTCGCGTGTCTCGTGTCTCTCCTAATTAGTCTTGATTCAATTATACGTTCTACGCCTCTTCGCCTCGCTCGCGTTATCGAACGCTCACGGACACATGAATCAGACCAGATAAGCTCTAATTTGAGACACGACAGAGATAAGCGCGGGAAGTGAGAAAGAATCCTCCTTCCGCAAAAGTTTTTTTTTTTTTTTGCATCGTCGTCATGTCGTCGAACGAAGTTTTTCTCGACTTTGCTTCGCTTAGTCAGGAATTAAAAACTGATGCGATTCTTTTGTCGCGAGAAAACGTGACGATTTTAGATTCCATTGCAAGTTCCACAAAGTCCATAAAGACGTTGAACGTACAAGATGGAACTTCGCTTGTGATGATATTCGTCATCGCACACGTGCGATATTTTGCAATTTGTACGGGGGTTTTAGCGCGATGTTAAAATAGAATACCTGATTTTATAGGTTTTCTCGCTGTACCGGGATTGGTGCTGAGGGATGTTTTGATGATCGGGGTGGTGGGCAGTTTGCTGCGCAGCTCGTCGATGAGTTTGTCGTCGCCCGGCAACTTCTCCACGTCGCTGTCGCTGTCCGCCGAGCTGACCAGAGACACCATCGTGACCACGTCGCTCGTTCTGGGGTCCACGGGGCCCTTTCCTCGCCCGTTGCGATCCTCGTCTCTGCTCGGGTCCGACGATCCGAGGAAGCGTTTCTTCGTGCTCTTCGATCTTCTCTTCAGAGGGGCCGATCTTATCGGTCGCTCACCCCGCAGTATCTGAAATTCAATTCGCGCGATCTCTGCTGTTTATTTACCTTCAGAAAAAAAAACTTCCAGAAAGGAGACAATGTCGTCTTGTACCTTCATCGGACCCTCCTCGTTCTTCTCCGTCGCGTCTTTCCCGCAAACGAGCGACTTGTCCGCCACCTCGCCGAGACCGGGCGCGTCGATCACGATGTTCACCTGGACGCGCGACGCGGACGCGACGTTGCGCTTTTGCAGCGGCGCCGAACTGGTCCTCCTCGTCTTGTCCAAGCTCGCCGTTGACGAGCTTCTCGCGAAAACGGCGCCCTTGTCCGATCTCGTCCCGGTCTTGTCGGCCGACGCGCACCTCATCTCGACCAATTTCGCCGACGCGATTCTGTCTTTCGCCTCGTACGCCTTCGGCGGCGACTTTTCCGCCATCGGTACCAGGAACGCGCGATTGGTACCGCTGTGGAAACTCGCGCGCTTCTGCTTCGCCGTCGTGAAACTGTCATTGGGTCTCGCTGTTGCCGCGCTTTCCGGTTTCAGAGACGGGAAGTCGACCGAGGTCGTTGAAAAATGAAGATTCGTGCAGTCGATGTTTATGCGCTTCTTCTTCTTCTCCTCCGGGTCCGAGTTGGCGTGCGAGGTCGTCGCTTCCTGAAATAATTCAGTAATAACAAAGAAATTAATTAGTTGTGATGCAACAGTTTTTGTAATTAATTAGATCCAGACACCTCGTTCGCTTCCTCTTCTTTTTCTACACTTTCCGCATCCTCGTCCTTTTTCGTCAAATCCTCGTCCTCCGTCGTTGAAGACGCGACTTCCGACTTCTCACATCCGTTTTCGTTGTCAGACGTTTTTTTCCTCCCCGCCAGATCCCCAGAAGACGCCTCCTCCGGATTCTGCGAGTCTTCCTCGTCATTCCGAACGGAATCGGACTTCGTTCCGGAAAGCGGAGTCGGCGGTGCGGACATGGACATCTCGGATTCGCAACGCTCCCCCGCGGTCACACCGTGCGCCAGGAAGATATCGATGTTCGCTTTCTTCTGCTCGCGGTGCTTCCACGCGAGCCGCAGCCTCTCGGCCAGCTCCTGACGCGAGTACAGAATCGACGCCTTTTCCATCGCGACGTAGGGCCTGCCGGATCGGCCCGTGGTCGGTCTGGATCGGCTCGGGATCTGCCTGGCCACCACTTCCACCTGAGCCGCATTGTTGCTGCCGCGACGATCATCGCTCCAGGCGACTCGTACCTGTTACGTTTTTTTTTTTTTTTTAGAGAACGAAGTCAACAGAGAGAGATTTGAAGCAAAAGAGTTATCGAGATTCGGTTTTACGCACTTTGGGCTTTTCCGTCGCACTCGCGGCTAGTCTGCCGCGCGCGATCGGATTCGCGTAGATCTGCAGGGACTTGCCGCAATCGTCCTCCGCCGATCTCTGTCGTCTGATGTGCTGCCGACGCGGCACAGGCTGTTGCAACGATAGCTGTCTCACCGGCCGCGCCGCTCTTCTGCCGTTAGACATCCCTGAGAGGTCGTCCTTGCATCGTCGATCCTCTTCACCCCCGATTCAACGCGTTTCCCGCCAAATCTTCTCTGCAAAAATTTATTTGTTCATTTGTCGCCCCGACACAAGCGGTTGTTGCATGCTCGGTGAAGCTTCCTAAGTTCAAGTCTGCGAATTTTTGTAAGTTAAGAGAATTATCTCAAATTTGATGTTAATCGCAAAAGTCAAATTTTCGCTAAAAAATTGCATTTACTCTTGACAAATACGTTCGAATCCTTTCCAGCTCCTTCCGAGCGTTAAACCGGGGAACGTGCTGTCGATGCTGCGGCCGTGCGCCGACTGGCTGGCAGCCTTCATCCATTGCCCTCTCTGCCACCCTCCATCCCCCGAGTCGATTCACCAATACACCACCCGAAACGCAGGTGTATCGCCCTCTTCCCATCTCTCTCTTGTGCCTAACGGAGAGGCCAACACACTAGTTAACAACCGTATTAGTACCATTAACCTCCGTCATTACGATCACTGTCAGCGCTGCCAGGGTGGTCGAACTCGCTGACTTCGCGTTGCCCTCGAGGCCACGGTGACGTAACTTCTAGATATTCTCCACACACACGCATGTGTTTTACGTGGAGAATGCTCGACTTTTGATTTAACAAAATGCCACGTTAGCTTTTTCGACGTTGCGTAAGTTCACGAAAGCGTAAACCTATTGCGAAAGGGGTAAAAATTGTTTGATCGCGCCGTCGGCAGAATTAATTTGTTAACGACGTTACATGAGAGAAGATCAAATGTTACTTCGAAACCGGACAGATAATCTGCAAATGAGTCTCTCAGCTGCTCTCTTTGGAAAGTAATTCGCAAGGCTTGTGGTTTCGATATTTTACGTCGACGTGACCGTAAAATTTGTGAATACACAATTGCGATGCATGTGTGTCAGTTTCGCCGATTTGATTGTACTTTTACATAGACGAATATATATATATCTTTTGCAATCAGCAGTCAATGCCGCTCTCGAGTGACGGCTCGAGTTCGTAATTCAGGGACGAGAGAAATTAGCATCTCTCGATCGAAAATCGCATCGCTCGAAACTCCATCCTCCGTGACTCAGCCTGGTACACGTTGCTCCCGCGCTTCGTCACGTGTAACCACTTTCTCCCTCGACACCCTCTTCACCTCCATTCGCCACCCTCTGTCCTCTACTATTGCTGGCGGCCACGTGCTGTTGTTGTGGAGCCCAAGTCGCCGCCGCGACTCCTCCGGCATATCGAGAACTCGGGGAGGGAAATGCCGGCAAGAGCAGCCAGTCACTGCCTAGTATTATTGATCAAAACTCTGCCCATCATCTGACAGCTTGTTGTCCGCAGTTGCCATGGCGAGTCGACGGCTCGATCATTCCAATTTCTGGGCTCGGATCGACTTCTTTTCTCGCTTGTTCATCCCCCTCGACACCGCTCGACACCGAGTATCACGATGTTCGCCTCTTTTTCCGCCTTCTCCCGGTTCTCCTGTTTCTTGTGACTCAGATTCTTTCAGTTTGCGTTGCCCCATTGACCAAAAAAAGAACTGGCCTCGAACTGGTCGCTTTTATGTGATCGTCCAGAATATCTTATTCCTGGTTGTCGACGTTGAAAGAAAAGATTGTTTGCCAAAAAGATAAAAATTGACAAATGCAACGCGACGAACTACCCACTTGTACCTGGAGGACGAACCGTGAAATCAAAGACTGCAACTGTAAAAAAGAAATTGATTTTTCTTATTGAATAAAATCGGTTGAATCCTCCCGAGGGGGAAGTGGGTTACAGTTTCGCTTGCCGGCGATGGCGCAGAAATTGCAGCCGGAAACTTTTGGCAAATCGGCGATTAAAGCTTGGAACTGCCTTAATTGACGCTCTTATCAGCAAACTTCGGCAACCTCGAGCATTGCCAAGAAATTTTCGATTTGCCCCGTTTCCATCTATCGTCCGCGATTGATAGCAGGAGAGAGGAGGGTCTTGATTATACCACCCTCCCCTTGGGAGGGAGGGGTTGATCGATCTCCACATTAAAACTGTTGTGAAAATACGCTATTGGGCGAGCTGTTGGCGTAACACACTTTTCGATATTTTAATTACCAAATATTTTGCATAATTTTATTTCCTTAACTAACTAATTTGAAAAACTTGCATGAGAAGAAACGTGATTTTACATATTTATTTGCGAAAAGATAAATGTATTAAATACTGCGTTGTTCCAGAACAACGTCGAGAGGAACTGCGTCACCCGTTTTTGTTCAAAGGCTCTGTCGAGATGGACGATCTTACCGTCGCAGTGTCGAAATTAGAGACGTTTTTCAACAAAGAGGACTTTTCCCAGGGTAGAAAATTTTTTAATGTGTCGCATGCGTGATGAAAATATTTATTTGTGCAATGTTTTGAGTCTTTTTATATTGTTGAATACATTGAGCGCGCGCATTGTTTCAAATATATTTGTGGACGATTAATTCTTAATATTTTTTCAACTATTGCTCTTAGATGGTTTCGACGCGGCGCACCTATTGGAGGCTCTGGAGCAATCTTTCTCAAGGTGCGCGGTTCAGTTGCTCGACGAGCAAATTTTCCGTAAAGTTCTGCCGAAGGCACACGCACTTATGTTGGAGGTAAAGTCGTTTTTTTATTTCCGCATCTTTTAAAGTTTTTTAAAAATATTTTCTTCCAATATCTGTTTCTAATATTTTTCTGATATTGCGAAGTTTAATTACTTCCGTTCCTCGCACATGAAGAAGTTTTATCGAGATAGCTACTTCAGGTCGGATAATCGTCATCTTTATCTTTAACGTGGTGTTTTTTTTATTTTTCCGATAGATTGTAAAAGATATAAGAACTACAACGAGCAATAGCCCGAAACGCGACGACTTTTTAGAAGACGTCAAGAGCAAATTCCTCGTCTGCGACGGTTTGCTCGCTTTTTGGTCAAAATGCGTGGAGCACGTACGCGCGTTAAAGGAAGTGCGAGCTGTCCACGTTGCATCGTTATGCGATATCTTGCCGGAAACGATAAAAATTGTTTTCGAGCATTGCAAAGCCAGGTATCCGCCAAGCACAGACACACTTAAACTCGTTTCCCAAATAAAAATAAATCAATCTAGTGTATATGTAAATTATTTCCGATAAAGAACGTAATCATCGCCTATAGTATTTTATATGTTTGTTTATTTATCTTTTATTATTCAGCCCGAAATACGGAGCGTTGCTGGGCAGTGTCGCGGGAGAATTGAAGAATCAGTTCGCGACCGCGGGCGCGATCTTCAATCAATTCTTTGCCACTTTGGACAACGTAATCGTCTTCGACACGAAGGTGCAATCGGAAACGGAGCTGTTGACGAAAGGTGAGAGCGATCCATCCATTACGTCCTAACGACTCTTTAACCTGAGAAATGTTTCCACTTTCAATCTTATATCGATCGCGTTTACTCATAAGAGTCTCACTCTGATGTAATAGAAAAAAAAAAAGATACATAAATTTCTTGTGCTTTTTTTGAGGCTGAAGCGAATATTAAAACATTGCCACTCCAAATTGTCGGACTTTCAGTGATCAATATGTACGGTAGCGTCGCCTCTGTCACAAACGGAATGGACACCAAGACTTTCGTCGAACAGTCCGAGGCGTTCGCCAAATTGGCGATCACTCACAAGCTCGCAATCAATCCGAACAGCGTCGCAACGCATTTCGTCCGAATGACAAAAGACGTGTCCTCTCTCTTGCACGCCATCAAGGTATATATCAACACATTATCAATATAAGCATAATTCTACTCATTTGTATCAATTGCAAGGATCAGCAAGGTAAAAAGGTGGAACGAAGTGCGATGGTTGCAAGGCGTTTGCTGAAAATCCTCGAGAAAATAACGGCAGCTTACGGCGAAAACTTCACGGAAGAAGCAATGCCGGTCTTGATAGAACTGTTGGTCCAATTACATGGGTAATGCGATACTACTGTTACATCCTTTTGGTCAAAATAATTCTCTTAATTATTTTTTTAAGAAGAAAAAGGTCATTATTTTTCTATTTTAGATATTCGTGCTTGGGTTCAATAAAAGATGGCGAAAGGACAGTCTCAATCAACGCTACTTCCTTGTTAGCTCTTGTTTTTACTTCTCACACCAACCATTTCAGAGAAGTACGATTTCTCTTCAGCTCTCACTCTCTAAAAAACAACGCGTTAAAGAAGTGAGACAATTCATAATGTTGCGTCTTTTGCAATTACTTGCATTTCGCAGGTGTATTTCGACTACGGAAAACGTATCTCGCTCCGTCAGGATCGATTGAATTATCATCTACTAACGATCGCTGTCATGAAGAAACTGAATGATTTGCCGTCGCACATACGTCTGTGGACGGACGTGGATTCGATCTTGGACGTTGCTATTACACATGTGGAACACAGTAAGTGTGACAAAATTCCAAATAAATAAATTATGCAAAGTCGTCGCACGTTTATTATAAAGCAACAAATTTGCTTAATCATTTATTTGTTTTTTTCTTTTTACTTCGTTTAAGTTAAAGAAGACATCTGCGTCGGAGAGCTGCGAGTGCCACTCGAGTGCGAAGCCAGCGAACAGCCGAAACTGGTCAGTATATATGAGGCGACTCTAATACGGATTTGCGGTCTGGTGAGTCTAATACCACCAGAAGATTTTCACGTGTCCGTCGAGCAAATCCTGCTGAAACACTTGCTGTCCGGTTATCTCTGGAGTTCCCTGCTGAGCGCGGACGTTTGGTGTTTTATCGGCAGGTGAGGGAGGCGTCACACAGCGGCTTATTACAGCAAAATAACGTCAATAATTGAAAGTGCACCTCATTCTCGCGGCTAATTTCTCACATATTGTTTGCCTGTTTAAGACGCGGCACTTCCGAACTGTGCGCCAGTTACGTCAAAGTGCTGATTAAAACCTCAGCGGTCTTCGTTGAAAGACGCGACAGTGTAGAAGCGATCGTGCTAGACCACGTGATTGCCAGTCTCTTCGAATTGCTGGATGATGACGCGAGATTCAAATTGCTCGATTGTATTGTCCATCAGGATGCGTATCACGCACCTGTCCTGTATGCGCTGGCGACGAAAATCAAGTATCCCACGGACCGATTCAAGCGCAAACTCGAGGATTTGCCGAACGCTTTCTCAGATCTGCAAGAACGTCCTTCCGCTCGCAACTGGAAGCGCCTTGTAAGATTGCGCGCTAGATTCATTGGACGTGTGTCTCTGTGTGTTCTTGTTCTTGCAAATAACACAATTCTATGTGTTGTATAAACACTTTATAATTTTATTTTGCATATGCAATTTTTTTAATTGTATTTTTTTCTCTTTAATGAATTTACGAAGTTTTCTTGTTCAAAACTTTAAAAATTGTCATATCAGGTGCATATCCTGTCCGTGATGACAGCGGTAGATTACAAAAGCAACAAGGAAGTTGTCGAGACATTAATTAACATCTGGAGGTTTGTGGAAAACGCGATCGCCGAAAGCGAGGGCAAACAACTGGATGTACTGTCCGACTTGGTTGTCGTCTTGCTTGACGCCACTTGTCTCGGAAGTCTTCAGGATGACGCTTTTTATGCGGTATAAAAAAAGAAAAATCTTTATTTCTATTAATTTACGCCTGTGCTGTTTACAAGCAAGCACAGACCAACCTTACACGTGTGATTTACGTTTGATATTTCTCAGATTCTGACGTCTATCACGTCCTCGTGCGTCTATCTGCCTTTGCGAGGTAGAATCAAGGTCTGTCATTTGTTGCAACGCTCGGCCGAGAATCTCGATCGTTGCAAGATTAAGAATCTCGTCGTTTCCGCTTTGATTAAACTGTTTGCTCGCTTTCTGGACGATATCGATCCCTGGGTTCGTCAAGAGGCTCTCAGGACTTTCGAGTGCGTGGGACGTATATGTTCGGAGGAACTGGTCGCCAAGATAGCGAAGTCTCTGGCCAAGATATCAACCGTCAGCAGCATCATACAGGCGTATTTGTCCTTGAGACCGTGTTACGACATCAAAGGTTTCACAGACGCTCAGGACTATCTCGAACACGTGGCTAGAACCGCTCGGGATCATTGCGACAAGCACACATGTCGCGAATACAACGTAAGTTTAACAAACAAATGATACGGTGGTGCGAGATATTGCAAATATTTCACGTGAATATTAATAATGATAATAAACAAACATAAGGAATACGAAAGAGAGGGAAAAGTACCGAGGCTAGAGGATGAGAAGGACGATGTGGCGATACCGCACGATTCTTATGATTCACCGATGATGATCGACTTGGACAAACAGGCAGAGGAACTGTACGGAGGATTAAAGAAAGTTCTCGAAGGTCGAGCCGTAATCAGTGACGCAGTCTGTAAAAAACTGATAACCGTCCTGCAAGCAATTTACCGAGCCTGAAATAAGCTTCTATGAATTGGTTATTTGTTTCCGCGATATGAAAAGGGATTCGCTTGCGATAACAAAGTTGATCGTCATATAACGATAAATGAACAAGAAAGTAATAGGTGTAGTAGAAACTAAATGGAAAGATTATTTTGAAAATTACTTATATATATATAAATCAACTAACAAGCTCAATGGGAAGAAATTCAAATTTAAATAAAACTTTATGAGCTGATTCACAGCGGTGGTAGTGAGTAATGAAAAGTAGTTTTAATAACGACGAGACGTTTTGATGATCATTTATTCTTTTTGATCATCTTCAAATTGTCTATAAATATGTAAATAAATAATTGATCAAACCTAACAACAATCAGAACTACTTGTCATTAATTATTAGCCGCCACCGATGGGTCATAGCACATAAGGTTTTAAAAAAAAGGTTGAAAAAAAATAATAACAGTACTTTAATTAATAATAATGGTACTTTAATTATTTAAAAATCTTGTGCATGGTGTGTACACGTGTGTGAGAGAATGAAAGCCCTACATTTCGAAGAGTGTCACTTTATCATTGAAAACAGCTTGATACTATAAATCTTTTTATAAAAAACAAAATTATATAAACATTTAATGAATTACATTGCTCGAAAATATCGATACAATGGGAATTCCAAGATAGAGCGACATCTGGGCACGTTCGGTTTGCTATCATTGCGATTTACTGGTGTGTTATATATATGTGTGTGTGTTATATATATGATGTATGTATAAAAGCGGTACACAGCTATGGGTGCTCAGTAGAATTGGAGGACATTCGGTGCAGAACGCTTCAGAGCAGTGATAAGATTTATTCACATCAGCAAATTTACATTCGTTTTAGACTATTAATAGAAAAAATTGAAAATTAAAAAGAAAATTGTGTGAGCTTTTTACATTTTCATAATTGCATAATTAATTTGGCTAGGGTAATACCTGTTGCTTGGTGAGTATAAATGCGATAAGCAAGAGATTTTGTATATTTGTACATACTTGCAGTTATATCAGCAACAATGTATCATTTATAATGTGTAGTAATTATGAAGATGCTATTTCTTATATATATTTTATTGTATATACTTATTTTATATATTTATTTTATTTTTTTATTATGATATGGTGAATTGTGTTATTATGCTTTGTTTTATCACAAGATAGAAATCTACTAAAATTCGTTTTTTTAAGATTTATCTCCTGTTTTACATGCTGTTAGCATTTATAAAACATATTTCTAAATTGTGGATTAAGACAAATATAAATAAAAAATTAAAACAAAAACATGAGAATACGTGCAGCTAAAATGGATCTTTGAAATGTTTTATCAATATATCGCGCTTCTAAATGTGTGACAATAAAGTATATTATCTTTTGAGCTGTTAAGCGTGTGTGTATTTCTTCGAAATGTGCGGTGCAAACACAGGAAGTAAACACAGAATCACTTTTAAATATAGTATTTTATTGCGTGATTTCTTATGGTTTCGTTCTTTTTTAGAAAGTTTTTAATTTGATCTAAAAAAGAAACTTAGAAAATTTAAATGATGAAACATGAGATAATCTAAAACCGTACTGATTGTCATAAACTTTGTCATCAGAAGCGCTTAGAGAAAGTGATTTTTTTTCATTTTCAGATCATTAAAGAATTTATATAACTTGTAGCAATGGAAACAACAGATATTAAAAGATATTTAAGTGACGATACAGTATTTAATAAAATGAATATGTTTATAAGTGTAAAATCTGCACATGAGGCAGTCATAAATGAGAATTTGAACTTGGTAATTAAGAATTTTCATATTACTCTCTAAAATCGCAGTAAGTTATACTCGTGCGTATAAATTAACATATTTATGCATGTCGCAGATTTTAAAAAAATTAATACCAGCTATGAAAAACCAAAGCCCGTTGTTTAATAAAACTTACCAACGAACTGCTTATACGGGTAGTTATTTCAAAAAAACTCGTGTTGGAGCGCCAGAAGAATTTGATTTAAATTTAATTATTCAATTACCTTTAAAAGAAGAAAATTTTGAGAAGGTAAACAGATTTTTTCGAACGTGAGGTTTTATTACTAAAATAGTATTTTCTACGATTTTTATTTTACTTTTAATTAATATATTAATTAAATTAATTAATCAATATATTTGTATTACTTAATCAATATAACAGTTTACGACAGATCGTCCTGGTTTTACTCAAATACGCATAAGACAGGGTACAGATGTACTGAAGGCTTTAAAATCTGATGAAAAAGCGTACAGGTTTATCTTATTTGAAGAAAAAAATTTTAAACTTCTTTTTTGTAATATCTTATAATAAAAAAACTAACTTTTGTTTTCTGTGACCAGAGAAATGAAAGAGTTTATTGATGAATCCTTATATCTGGATCAGAACAAATTTCGGAATTGGATAGAAGGGATTTTAGGTAAAGTAACTGACCAGACAAATAATCAAATTAATTTAGAAGAAATTCCATTTCCGGTAAATCGTTTTGTTAAATCTTATGTTTTTTTGTAAAGTTAAAAATTTGAGCTACATAAAAAAATTTGTCGATGTATGTTATTAACATAAAATTAATAATATTTCGGTTTTATAGATATTTATAAAACGGAAATCGGGACCGGCTTTCACCTTATCATTTAAACCGTGTGATTGTGAAAGTTCGATTGATATAGATTTAGTTCCTGCATTAGCATTTTCAATGCGTAATCCGCCACCAGAATTCAAATTCAGAGATTGGACCGTACGTATAATACACAAATTTAATAAACAATAATATACTGCATCAATATAATACATTGCACATTTTAACTAAATAATCAAGTAAAAGTTAATAATAAACTAACAAAATTAAAAGAAACCAGTCAAATTGATTAAAATTTTTCGTTACAGTCAAATAGATATTGGTATGCAATACCAAAACCTTTAAACGTACCGTCAGACAAGTGGCCAAACTTTTGTGCACATCGTCATTGGCGATTGAGTTTTTATGAGATCGAAAAAGATCTTCTTGATGAATATAGTACTGCAAATCGTATGAAGTCTATAATACGCCACTTGAAGGTACATCGATATGAAATAATAAGAATTTATAATTTAGTTATTTAATTTTAATATATGTAATAGTTTAATACATGTAATATATAGAGTTTTAAGTTTTAGTTTATTTTCCTTTTTTTGTTATTAATATTTTAAAATAAAGTTTAGAATCGTTTTTAACAATGTATATACACGATATATGTATAGTGTGTGTGTGTGTATATATACATATTATATACATATATGCACACTTTGTGTTTTATTTATTTATAATATTAGTCTATTTGTTTTAGTTTTAATATTGCATATTTATGCAAATATACTTTTAAAAATTTAAATTACAAAAATATAAAAGTTGTAAAATTTAATGAAAACATAAATTATTAAAAAATTCATTAAAATTTTTTATATGTATTTGCAATATATTTGATATTTACTAAATCACTTTATTCTGTATAAATTATATAGTACTTGCATTTTCACAGAAATTCAGAGATTCGCAGGACTTGAGTAAACTTTCAAGTTATTACATTGAAACTTTATGTTTACATGAACAAGAATTTTTTAGACATTCTAGAGAATCGTGTACTTATTTATTCTTTACGGTAATGTATAATATTACACTTCAAAAGTTATCTTTTGTTACAATTGCAACTGCAATATTATGATGTCTTTAGATGTTACAAAAACTTTGCCTCGCTTTTGAAATGGGATACATAAACTTTTACTGGGTAGAACGAGTAAATTTACTCGAAAACATGAAAGTGTGTGAAAAGAAAAACATATATGGCAAGTTAAAAAATATTCTTAAAACAATCGAGAAAAATATAAAAGATGATAAGTTGGCAATAGCAGAACATGTATGTAAGTATACATTTTTTTTCGCGCAATGTGCGGAATCGATTAAAACATACTATTTGTAATTCTTTCTTTAAGTTACATATATATTTAGTAAAATATACAAATTAACAACGTGCGGTTTTGCTTCAATATTTCATTACAGTATCTGAAAACGAATATGATGAGTTACGCAGTCATTTATTCAAAAAAAATATTGAACAAATAGTCGGCGGTGTTCAGCAAGTGTTGAATGTATTTACGCCAAACGCACAAAGTAACGAACAAGACGAAGATGGTAAGTGTTCAGTATATATGTGTATATATATACATATATACTATATAGATATTATAGTATAAATTATATACACTACATAGTACATATTATACTATATAGTATATACAGTATACATTATACTAGTATATATTATAGATTTTAAAGCCCGAAGAATCAATAATTAAAAATTTACAAACCGCAAGTTGAGAACAAACTTGAGAGCGATTGCTCTCGTTTTTTTTTGGTCGCATCTACAGAAGAAATGACAAACAAAAGAGATAAAATACTTTATCTCGTACTTGTCAAGTGATTATATCCGCTAAAAAGGCTGATTTATCTTTGCTAAAATATTTTTACAAAAAAACTTTACAACAAAATGCCAGTATAAATAAAAAACAAGCATTCAAATCTTCATGCTCTAACGTCAATGGTCGATCTAAATTTCTTAGCTTGACAACTTTAGCAAAATAATCTTACTTTCCCATATTCTTTTTTTTCTCGTTTAATAACTCTCCCTATTAGTATCTATTAAAATAAAGAGACTAGTAGGCTCTCTTTTGATATAAAGTGTAATCTTGCACCATCTCACTATATCTTAGACCTTTGTACATAGCGAGCTTACGTTCAGCACGCCTAATTCAGTCTTAATATAAAAATAATTGGGTTTTTTTTTTAATTCTTCCACGGTCATGTAAATAAGTTTTTTTTTCAAGAAATTGGAATATTAAAGTTTATATACACTCTAAACAAACGCAACAAACCGCAACCGAGTAAATCAACAAGTCAATTCATGCAGTGTTAAAATATATTGTACCAAATGCAGTTATATGAAAAAAAAACCGGTATAAATATATAAATGAATTCTGTCTGTGCGATAATATATAGCTAATATTGTTATAATTAATATATACTCAATATATAATAAAGTTACACATATGAAACTTTTATGTGATGTAAATTTATACGAAAAACAGTCGTATCGTATATAATTGTTTTGTTATCACAGCTAGTCTCACTTAGACTAATTAAAAAAAAATATTCTTGTTAATTACATTGTAATGTAATGTTGTTTATAACATTGTTTAAAATTTTTTTGCGCAGGAGATCAAGGGGCATGCGTGATTGTCTGACCACTCGAGGAAGAAATCGGCGATTTTGGTCACGCAACGCAACATGGCGAGACAGTCGGCCTCGGCCGAGTGGTGACTCTCCAAACTCGAGCGGAACATGGACCTGTAAATGGCTTCGAGTTTCAGATTCTCCGGCTTCTCGTATCCAAAATCCAATCTCTTTCTTGGAATATTGGTCTTTTGGGGTCGCTCCACCATTATTATGTCGTCCTCTCTTATCACTTGATTTTCTGGCGTTTTTTCACCATTCTCTCGCTTGCGATTCTTTGTCGACTGAACGTCAACAACACTTTCGTTTCTACAACGCTTATTTTGTTTTATGATTTTTGTTTTACTGTACGCGTGATCATGCGGAATTGAAGTGGACGGAACTCGAGATTTTGTCTCAGCAGAAGTGACCTCTTTCGCCACCTCGATGTCTAGCAATGACAATGATTCGTTAAATTCGTCGTTCAAAATTTTTTGGGACATAATTGAGTCTCTGTTGCGACTCATATCCAAGTCTCTTTTTATAAAAAAATCTTGGAACATCTTCAATGTGTCGATACAGAGGATTTTATCTTCGAGTATCTTTAATAAATATATACTATCATAAATACATATAATATACATATATACATATAATATATAATATAATATACATACTATTATATCTACTATATACTATTATATACATATATAATTATATTATTATTACATTATTACATTATAATACTTGTATGTGTTATTAAACACAGAGATTATTAAGAAGGCATAAAGAATTCAATATCCTATAAATCACTCACCTTGTCCATACGTTGAAGTTCCCACAGAAATATTGGATAATCAAACTGCTTGCCATTGTGCGCCGCAAAACATATTGGCGGGGTAAAGCGCTTTATGAAATGAGCAATGAGGTCATACACTTCACATCTAATAGGTTTTATTGTCTGCATCTCCTCGTTAGATAGCTCTAAAAATTAAAAAGGAGAACACTACAGTAACTAATTACAATTATACAGAACATTAAATGTTAAATATTAACATTAAATATTGCAAATTATTGCAAGTTTATGCATTTACAATTTGGATATTTGTCTCAATGTTTAGCAATCTATACATTTCAAAACTTCAATTAGATTATTAAATGAAGATGTAATAAATGCTGGTATAAACTTACTTGTCATACTTTCTACTATTGGCGGTATGAGCTTTTCTGGATTGATGGGAAGCACCAACTTGTGCATGACTCTTGGCTCAGAGTTGTAACTGCTGGCATATATCGATTCTCTCGTAACTGCAACCATGGCAATCTCTGTGACTCTGGGCATTACGTTTTCTGTGATCAGGCCAGTTGTTTCCATATCAAAAAAGATAAACGTCTGAATCTTCATTGTACATTAAATATTGTGCATCACTTTCCTCAATAGTCTTGTTTTCTCAACTATTATTTTGGTGGTTTTTTCTGCAACACAGTCTTGATTCTATTGCAGGCAAGCAATTTTCGACTACTGGCCCCAACCAATCTTCTTTACACTACCTATTAAAAAAAAAAACAATCAAAGTCTCACTACCTAGATGCAGTACTATTGATAAGATTAATCTGCCATTGCTGATTCAACACTGATAGGCGATCACATTCCCAAGGACATAAAAATAGCATATCCTTGAGCATGTGGTGATCTAATGCATTCAGAAGGTAAATATAACCTGCAATAACCACTCGTCCACTTGTATACCAGATGACACGCCTGTACACACATCGTGCCTGTATTTATGTTCTCTTTTTTCCTGCCAACGGTCACGTTGAGTCAATTTATCATCTTTTTTTCATGAAAAATCTTGTGGCCCGCGCGTAAACGGGACACGACAGCAACATCTGACACAGCGAAAGATGAGCTAAAGCCGGAAACACATTTAAAAACATCAATCAAATGTGATTGGTTGTGATTTGTTTAAAATCTTAAGCTTCTTTCGCGTGTGTTCTTGGCTTAAACTCGAATCAAACGTTTCCCCGTGCGCATGAGCCATTAAGCCACCCAGCTGTGCTCCTCACGTCGTGCGGCGTGCGTTTGTGTCATGTATGTTTACATTATGAGATAAACATGTAATAACAAATTAACGAAGAATGTCAGGGAACGATAGCTTTTTGCACACAGTGAATGACTTTTTCAACAAAATGTCCAAGGAATTCGTGACCGTCGACGGCAACGTGAAGAAGGTTCAGAAAGAGAATTTAACTCCTTTCAAAGTGGCGACTGTTATTTTAATCAGAGAATATTGCAACGAAAACTCAAAAGGTGGGGTCTTCTCTTTGCGTGCGATATTTTGTGCTAACGTAACACTTGTGTCGTGTCACTTTTACCGTATACAAATCTCTGATGTTTTGTTTCAGCAATCGTGGAGAGACGTGACTTTTGTCTGGCGTCGTTGAAATTGATTCAGGTAACGTAACGTTTGATCGTTGAAGAGAAGGAAAGAATTGACGGGCGCATTTGCAAAATGTTTGTCCTCAGTCAGCAGATATGGAACTGGCCGATCTGTTGAACATGTTGTACGGATCGCAATACGCCTTACACCGTTTCGCGGATCAGCTGGAAGTCGAGCTGGACACTCTGCACAGAAAAGGGATCGAGGGATTGTTAAATCTGTTCGACAGTCTTCGCCGACTGATGGAGCCCAAGGATCACTCGCTCTCGGCGGTGGCGCTGAGCAAGAATTCGGTTCTGGGATTGTACGTTCGCAGAATGCTCATTTTCTTTGAGAAATTGACCTTCGACCAGGTGGTCACTCTCTATAACGATCTGCAAAGATATATCGAGAAGAAAATTGGTTGCGCGGACACTTCTGATGCTTCCGCAATTTCCAAGGGAGACTCTAGTCCAGAAAAGTAAGTTCAGAACCCAAGTTGGAACTCGACATCTTACACGGAGTATTCTTTAGCTCCGTTTTTTCTATTTTGAAACTTTATATGTGGGTGTGTGTATGTTTCAGAGCGGTGACTTGGGGTGGGAGACAAGCGGAATTGCTTGTGGCGCAACAGGCGCACATATTACAAACCGACGAGCACAAGGCGATGTCGCCGATAGCGTTGCAAGCTCTGGTCACGGACCTTTTGAGATCAACTCCGTACAGCGCGGACGCGGTGGGTGTGTGAACGCGTAAGTCGCGCGCGCGAATCTTCGCTCTATCTTCTTTTTTTTTTGTTTTATTCTCTGTTGCCGCAGCATTACTTGAGTTACTTGAATTCCATTCGTGTGAACGACTTCTGCGGCGCGGTGGACAGTCTTTATCACTGTTTTGACAGACTGGCGCCTCTGGAGAACCGATCGACGCCCGAAGACCGATCCCGCACCTTCCGTTACGCGGCGCTCAATCTGGCCGTCTTGCACGCTCAGTTTAATCACAAGTAAACTATAAACGCAGTTTGTCTCATGTACATAATTCGCGTGTCGTTCAAATAATATTCAATCAAGCGATTCTTTTGGAAAGGGAAGTGGCGCAATACGCTCTGAAGGAAGCTATCAAGCTGGCCCAGGAAGCCGGAGACAACGTGTGCTTGCAACTCGCGCATTCTTGGATGTCCTATTTGACTAGTGAGGAGAATAAGTAAGCCAGTAACTCCCTTGGCTTTTTATTTCACAAATAAAATTTTCTCTTTTTATAGATTTATTTATTTATTTTTTTTATATTAATTTTCTCTTTGTTGTTCAGAGGTCTGCTCATAGAACGCTCGGTCGGCAAGGCGAGTTTGCTGGGAATCACGCACACGACAGGGTTGAGTCTCATTTCGCACGCGCACAATTGCGCCCTGGAAGCCAAGAGTCCTCCTCAAGTGTTCGACGTGTGTAACTTAATTGAAAAACAGTTTGTTCTTCATCAAGGGAAGAACGTGCGAATATTTGATCACCTTGTTCGATCTCGTTTGCAGATATTGATGAAGTCGGACATGTTGAATTGTCAGCACTCGATGTCCGACCTCAAGTCCGTTACCTTCGCGGAGAAGTCCGCTTTGTGGGCGTACTACGGCAAAACGGAAATGGCCTCTCTTTGCGCCCAACTGCTGCTTCTTCACAACACGGGTGACAAGAAGCAGTACATGTTCAACGGCCCGTCCACGTGCCAGGCGATTGTCACCGTCGCCAATATGCTGATCGAGTTCGGCGAGTACGTTCGCGCCGACATTGTCTTGTCCCACGCCAAGGAACGATTCCCCAACAGTCCTTGCAACAAAGTACGTCTTCTACGACGCAATAGATGAGTCGTTATCGCGCAATTATATCTTTTTCTAATTCGATGCGTCAATTCAGATCTGGATGTTGAGCGAACAGCTGCACGTATTCGCGCAACTGATGAGACAAGAGAAGTGGAGCGAGGCGGAGGCGATAGCCAGGAATATCTCCAGCTTGGATCAGTTGGAGTCCAAGCTCAGGTGCAAAAACAAACTGCGATTAACAGCAGGTGCAATTTTTTAGTTGAATTTCTTGGTCTACGTTCCAGTTTTCCGATTTTTAGATTGACGGAGGTCTGCCTGGCGAAAGGTGACTTTCCAAAGGGACTTGAATACATTGACGTTATCGAGAAGCATCCAGACGCGACTCCGCCGCACGTGATACGCGCCGTTCTTCTTTCTTGCCAGATAACTTGCGCCTCGTCCTTACCGTCCAGCGTAAAGGTGGTCGCTACCAACTGCATAGTGCGTCTCTGTTCGGCCCTGGATTTGGCCACGCGAAACTATCTGTCCTATTACAAGGCTCTCATCAAGATGCATCTCGCAAACGTACAAGTGAGTCTTTTTTGTTTTTCTTATCAGGGTCAGAAGTCGATTCGAACTCTAATTTGTTGAATCACATTTCAGTTGTTAATGGGACTTCCTACATTGGCCCTGAATCTGGTGGAGGAGGCCATCCCCACGATTCTGGGCCACGGTGGATGTTACGATCAAGGCAAGGCCTTTCTGTTGTACAGCAAGTGTCTGATAGCGTCAGCGCCGGAGAGCGTTTCCGAGGCGCGGAAAGAAACGATTCTGAGCGGGATAAAAGTTCTGTTGAAGGCCCAGACGTTGTTCAACAAGATCAACGCCGTCGCCATGGTCAAGAGCACCTTGCATCTTCAAGCTGTTTTGTACAACGAGATCGATCTCATGCCCGAACGTAATCAGTGCGCTTTCGAGTTTCGTCAGTTGGACGAGCAGTATCGAACGTCTCCCACCAATCCCTTTTTGTATTAAACTTCACGAAATAATGTTTTGTACATGAAAAGAATGAAAGGAGATGAGGTGATGTACATATAAATTTTTTTTTACCTGCAAAACAGTACCTCTTTATTTTCTCCAGCATAGACTGGAGAATGTGCATTGCCCGCTTTGCCTAGTTGACGTCTAATTACTTCCTCCAGGAGCGGCGATCAAAAACTTCGCCGACTGTCGAACGGAAGTTCCCCACTTGTGTTCATCGCGGCAGCCAATCGCCACGTCCGACAGAAATGTCAAAACGCAGCCCAATCCGTAGTCTGATGTACACAATCGACTTCCGGACTTTAAAACTCGTCGCGCATGCGCGCGAGAGATTGCGACGTGACGGGTCTTCACAAGATGCACACAACACGCAGTGCTTGCCGTGTTGTTGTCGCGCGAAAACAACAATGGCGTATTCCGTGAACATCTCCGTGGAAGCGCCGATTGAGAATCAAATACAGGAGATCACTTACGATGGCCAGGAAATTTATCAAGCGTACGTGTGAAACCAGAAGATAACGAGAAACAGAATTGATAACGTTTTGATTGTTATAATTTTCATTTTATCTGTGTATTTGCATATATTTTGTAATTAACCTCATTTTGAGAAGAAAAACTCAGGATCTTACGTTAAGTCGCTTTGTCAATTTACAGTCCGCTTACGTTGTCGGAGAACTTGGCCAAAATTGCTCAAAAGATCGACTTTAGCAAGACCAATGGCGAGGAGATAAAGAAGGACGAATTAGAGGGTGGTGAAAAGGGCGAAGAGGATTCGAAGGATCCCGCTTCGTTTCAGTCTTCTCTGTGGCCGTGGGATAGTGTTAGAAATAAATTAAGGTTTGTGATTAACTCTATATAGATAATAAAAACAACTGGATGGTTAGAGAAGCTAAGAGATCTGTTTGTAGAAATGCCTTGACCGAAGTCTGTGTACTGGCCGATGTACTGGCAATAGCGAAAGAAAAGAACTACATGGTACTGGATCCAGTGCCTCAGGACCCAGTTGAGGTGAAGCCTATGGTGCAAGTGTACGCCAGGAAAAAGGCACTTGCGGGAGCAGCAGCTGTTCTCATGATGGGTGCCGAAAGATTGCGAAATTGTCAAGCCGAATTAACCAGAACTAGATCCACTCCCGATTTTCATATTGAATTGTTGAGATTACGACAGAATTGGCGCTTGAAGAAAGTGTCGAATTCCATCATCGGTGATCTCAGTTATCGAACTGGTATTTGTACATCTGTTTGAAATGTTCTTTCTTTTTTCTACATCAGTAGAATGTAGTTTCCATCGTTTTCGCTCGCTCTGTCTCTAACAGCTGGCTCCAAGTACATGCAAACGGGCATGTTTGAAGTCACCAAAGCCGAGGAAGAGGAGAAAAGTAGTAACAGTCCACCTGCATCCCCCAGCGGTAGTAGCAATATGGCCGGCCAGTCACACGGTCCTCCGACCTCAAAACCGTCCGCCCTGCGCGTGACGATACCCAGCGAGTTGCAAGGTGTTGCCTACATCGAAGTGATATGTCAGAAAGGTAAATATGACAAACACACAATTTGCACTTTGATGAGATACGCAAGAGACACACGCAAATAAGCGTTTCGTATCTGATCTAGATCAAGAAGATCTGTGTAGCGCGAACATAAGTTTGCTGAACAGCAGCGCGAACAATTCAAACACCGATATGCATTGGCAGCAGAAGTTGGAAGCTGCGCAGAACGTTCTATTTTGCAAGGAACTCTTTAGTCAATTGGCACGGGAGGCCGTGCATCTGCGTGCGCCTATTCCTCATATGGTTGTCGGGAATCAGATCATGGCCACGGTATGTCGCAATATAGAAAGCTTGTACTTTTCTATACTTTTCACATCACGCGCGAGATATACGCAACATCGTGTTTCCGTTTTTTTGCACCAGAT
The DNA here is from genome assembly GCA_014825685.1 of Pseudomyrmex cubaensis. Taxonomy (NCBI): domain Eukaryota; kingdom Metazoa; phylum Arthropoda; class Insecta; order Hymenoptera; family Formicidae; genus Pseudomyrmex; species Pseudomyrmex cubaensis. The sequence continues at coordinate 24,789 of QVOA01003868.1, read as the reverse complement.
GCTCCCGGGAATTCAGTTGATAATCAGCCTGTGCCACAGCACGGGCAACGACAAGAAGCCCGCGAATCCCCCGCCGCACAAGAGCGAGCACGATCACGTGTTGGAGCATTCCCTGCATCAGTTGCTGCGCGAGGTGCATCACAAGAACAGTCATCATCCGTTTCCCCATCCGGTCTCGGGTCCAATCGGGCCCAGCAAGCGCAGGTACCTAGCCGGTCCCACCGCCGCGGACAAACACGAGCTCTTGGAAATGACGAAGAGCCAAACGCTGCTCGAACAGATCATCCAACAGGCGCAACACTTCTTCATGCGTCTGCGCACGGAGTACGTGCTGGACACGATATCGAAGGAGGTGAAGGATCCTCTCATCGTGTCGCATTGGAACGCGCTCAACTCGCCGACTCAGTCCACCGTGAAGATAAACATTCTGACGCACGGATACGACAGCGTGTGCCGAACGTCGATGTTCGTTCACGTGAACGAGAAGTCGTTAAAGTGCGTGTGTCGCGACGGCAGAGTCATGCACATGAGTTACGAACCCCAGGAACTGAGGGACCTAATTTACTGTCAAGTCAGTTTTTTCTTCTCTGTATAAATTTTCAAGTGAACGACAAAACGCTAAAGAGATGATATATCTCGAGAAGATGATAACCGCGATATATTTTCCTGTACGCAGATTTATCAACACCAGATAAGCGCGGTGCAGGCTCTGGCCAAGTGCATGGGTTGGCAGTTCTTGGCGAACAGCTCTCATCTCGGTCTGGGCGCGGTGGAGCCCCTGGGAAATGCTTGCAGTTGCATCTTGGCTTCGCCAATTGGCGATAGGTAATTTTTTTCAGTGTGTTTAACTCCTAAAAGACGTCTCACGTGCGCATTGCTTGTATCTAACGACGATCCTACCTGGGTTTCAGAATGATAGCTGTACGATGCGAGCCCCAAACGGGCGTGCAGGTCTCTATTGCTCATTCCCCTCGAAAGGATTTCTTCCCCGGTCAGCTTGTGCGAGAGAGAAAATGGGAGAATCTGGGAGGGTCCTTCAAAGAAGTCAGATGGGACAAGATGGAAGGGAAGAATTTCCTCAACAAAATGGAACTACTGATGGCTTCTTTAACAAGCTCCTAAGAATTCGCGATCGATCTTTTTTTTGTTTTCTTCCACAATCTCTTCGAGATTCCAAAGAGAGAAATTTGGAGACTCGGTTGTACATCATAAAACAAACTGCGATTTTTTGTTCAGGATGAACCTCGTAACAATCTCGTTTCTCTTTACAGAAACATTTGTTATTCCAGGAAAAACAAGATGTTTTATTAATAAAATGTGACTTTGATTTTTGATCAAGGAAAGAAAAAGAACTTTGTACAAACTTGATCGTAAAACTTTCTCTCTCTCTCTAATCTTGTCGATCGGTTTTTTTTTTTTTTACATCATTATTAGAATTTAATTTGTGACTGTGATTTGTGACACTGACATTAGTTATGACAATCGCGTCGTACAAGCTGTACACCAGTGAACACAATATCGATGATAATAATAAACGTGAAAACGCGCGGATCTAAACGCGAAGCCTAGGCGCAGCATCTCTCAAGATACGTTTTCTTCTCTCTAAAAAGTGTATTACGCAACTATTTTTATTATAAATTCCACCCCTATATATATAGCTACATTTTACAATAAATCATTTGGAGATGAACGAATTGTCGTTTGTATTACGGTTATGTCATTGTTTCTTTTTTCATCTATACGTATATAAAAAAAAAAAACAACGGGACATAGTAATTCATATACAACTGGACAAAAAAAACTTGTACAAAAATTGGCTTTTTATTTTACTGTCGTACGAAATGCGAAATTGGATAATAAACGACTGCGAGATATGATTAATTAATTGAAGATCGAATGAATTAAAAATCATCAGAGATATACATGTGTGTGTGTCTGTGTGTGTGTGTGTATCGGTGGCTTCCTTCTTTCTCTTCTTTTTGGTTTTTTTTTACATATACAAAAAGTAAGGAACAATCTCTTAAATTTTATTGTTTCTTTGTTTTTTTTTTTTTAAACCTATTCAAGAAATGCAGTTTTATAAGGCGCAAATTGATGCACAAATATACACTTCACGTTTTCTGACGATAATAATTTATACATTATGTATATTATATATATATATATATGCGCATATATCACATCCATACACACGTACAAGCGCACGCATACCTTTTAGATTTTTTCTCTTTTGCCTTTGTAAGATAAACTAGGGGAAGTAATTTACATTTATATTTATTTTCCGATATCACGCTTTGGATCGAATCGCTACGCACATTCCGATTCTCTCATCGTCAAACCGTTTTTCGATGGACGAGGGACGGACTAGCAACATGATCAAAATCACTCGGTGCTAGAGCCTGTTAAGAAAAAAGAAAAAGAAACGTTGCGACACAATTTCTCTCGGGGGAAGGAAACATCTTTTTGCCAAACGCGTTAATTTACAACATGTTTGATTACAGCGTGAACATTTATATTTCTCATTTAGTTTAGAACCAAAATTAAAACGTGTGTTAACTTCTTCGCGGACAGACGGACGTCTTTCAGAAATTTCAAACCGTCTCTGGTAAAAATTAAATTTTCTTCAAACGCTTATATCCTCGAAAATGAAAATTTTATTAAATTTGTTGTTTTCATTGACGCAGAATTGTTCAAAGTTTAACTTAAAAAAAAAAAACTGAAAAAATATTGATTTATCGCGGAGATACTCGATCGCGCGGGTCTCACCCACGTCTGTTCAATCAGTAGGTCGTTTCTGGAGTCTGTCTGCGAAGGATTAATTGTGCTAATTAACTTATCAATTGTATTGTGTGTGAAAGATCAACATACATGCACGAATCGCGATTTTATCAAACTAAAAATGGAATACGTGTGTAGTCCATAAAACAACCTGCCTCAACAATATTATTTATATATATATAATTTCTCACACGTTATCCTGCTTGATATTCCGAGGGAACAAAAATATTCTGCGTGTTTAGCGCGTACATTATCTCGTCCGCGTGTAATAGGGCAATGAACAATTTTTTTTTTTTTATTTTGTTTTGTTTTCCTTACGAACTAGCGTCTAAAAGGGAAGGATGTTTCTTCGTTAGGACGTTTGTTGTGTTGTCGATCGAAGGTAGATTTCTTTTTCTTAAATAACTGCGTATTGCGACTTCACATTATGTAATCGGTAAGTAACTTTTGTTGTTCTTTTTGTAAGCTCTCTCTCTCTCTCAGTTCCTTTGGAAACAACGGATCAAAGTTTGTAGGCGTCCGCCCGCGATTTTGAATGCGAACGCAGCCGTGATCATCAATACTATGTAAGCGGACAGGAGACTGACCGTGTACGCTTGATAACGATTGAGCAATGTCATGCAGGAGACGAACAAGTGCGAACCGACAACCCAGGCGATCTGTCTCCAGTTCTTCTTGTCAAGGGCGGAGAAAAATATAACGCCCCAAAATGTGTGTAGTAAAATGAAGCACAGAGTACTGGCAGCTGATATTATGAAGAAGTATTCCGTGCCCTGCCGTAGTCCCATTGTGCCGGGCCCGACGGCATCGGCCAGGACGTTGACCAAGGCGAAGGCACCGCTCATAAATCCGAAGCCCAAACCGCAAACATAAGCGAACACATGCCTGCTGTCGGCCACGTGCGTCGTTGTAACCTTTTCCAAGCCTCTCTCGGCCTTGCGCAGCACCCAATATAACAAATACCTGCGAAATTAAATGTAAAACGTGACATACATGCGCACGAGTAACAAATCAACTTACAATTTAACACCTTGAAGACCAAATTGCATGATTCCAGCAACCTGATGTGACATTTTGCTCGAACATAAATCTGTTTCTTTTCCCTGAACTGGCTGCCCTAGTTCAGAGTTCATCTTTTTTCTTCTAATACGTGTAACAAAAGATAACTAGTGCAGCCAGTTCAGGGAGAAAAACAGACCTCATGTGCTTCTCATCTAGGCTGACAAGAGCGCAAGTGTTCTGTTCTCCAGTCCTCAAGGTGTTAAAAGGACACAGACATGGAAATGATGAATCACCAAAAGGGTTATTACCTGAAGCCTTCCTGGAACAGAACGGAGAACACCAGTCCGAACGCGAGATGATCCTGCAGCGGGACAACGGCGTACCAGAGCACCGACGACAGCAGCAGAGAGATGAGCCAGAAGAAGGCGCTGGCGATCAGTATGATTATCCTGATGGGATCGACAGCTACGGTAAACGTAAACATGGCCATCGGTGGTCCAAAGGCCAGGAAGGCACAACCGAAGAAATCCATAACAGTCATGTTTGTTTTGAGTGACCGCAACGGTCGAGTTGCGTGTACTTCCCCCGACGTGTTCCTCGCTCTTCCTTCCCCGTCGCACGCTCGTCTCGTTCACGAGCCAGCAAACGCTAAATCCCCTTCATTCTAAGCAACCCCTTCGCGGCACGAAGACTCCCATGTATCGGGCGCATTTATCCTCCCGACGCTGACTCACAGTCTCGAACGCGAACGATCACGCGGTGTAGAAACATATAAAAAAATCTACGCGCGCATCCTCGGGATCGTCCGCGAGCGAAACGGGGGTGTCCTTTTGTGCGGTCGCGGACACGGTCGGTGTTGGCTGGCGATGGCGCTCCCCCTCTCCGTTCTCTCTCTCTCTTCCTTTCTCTCTCTCAATTACGGTCTCAATCGAGTATTAAATTGTAAAAAAAAGAAAAAGAAATTAACGCTCGTACCCGTCAGAACGTTCCCAAGCAGGAAAATCGTTGGCGAGACGTAAAACTCGAACGGGAAGTGCGGCGAGAGAGCTGGCAAAACGCGCCCGTTTACATCCAACGTGGAACAACGGAGAAACTGTCAAAAGAGACAGTCGTGTCTCGCGCCAGTTGTGTGCACGCGCTACGGCGAACGACCAGGAGGTGATTCATTTAAAACTCAGGTGAGGAAGTACGGCGTCTCGTCGAAATTGAAGCAATCGACGTTCCCATCTCGAGCGCCACCTGGGGCGCGCAACCGCGCCATCTCGCGGCAATGGACGCCCGGCCAATGAGCGCGCGTTGCGTCGGGATTTCGGCCAATCGGATCCGTTCGAGTTCGTCGACGATAAACCGCGCTCTGTTGGCTCTCGTTGTCAAACCCGTCGAGGAAGTGTTGAAAAAAAGTCTCACAATTATTTTTAACATTTTGCGACCAAACGAGCAAACACCCAGACGTTTCCGCGTTTACATTTTCTTCTGTTGTTTCAGCGCCCTGATTCCCACCCTCCCTCCCGTCCTAAAAAACAGGAACACTCCCCCAGCCCCAGGGTTTGTTAAATGGGTTGTTGCTCCTATCTATATACATCGCTGTCGTCCGTGCGAACGGGCATCCCGCCGTCGCCGTAGCCGTGGCCGTAGCGAGCGAGCTCCAGTGGAGTGCGAGAGAAGTGCCTGTTAGTGCCACAGAAGAAGAAGCTCTCGTCACGTGATCCTCCTGTAACCCGTGGAAGTATGGCCGACAAAGATGAGACCGAGAAGACCATCGCCGAGGACTTGGTTGTCACCAAGTATAAAATGGCCGGCGAGATCGTGAATCGTAAGGATATGCCTTCGCGCACCCGTGCGAAATTACGCGCGAACGGGTCTGGCGCGTCACGCGCGCCCTTTCGTCGCGGCCATATGGCGTGTGCGGCGCGCCAATGCCGGGCCGCGACCATGTGCTACAGCCCCAGACCCCGCGACGTGCGTGCTGCTCCTCCGACACGTTCGCTACAAAAATTATATCAACTGGCTTCCTTCCCGAGCCCGTTTCTCTTTCCGCGCGCAGAGATAGATTTCGTCTCTTCCTTCCAACTCGCTGATTTTCACACGAGGCGTTTCACGTTGCACGTTTTCCGTCTCGTATTATCTCGCTGCGAAACGCGAGCCGACTGCGGAGCGCCCGTTTTGCTACGCAGCGAGTTCACGCGATAATTCCGTGTATCGCGTCAAGAAATTATCGCTTGTCTCTGTATCACAAGTTCGCACCATGAAGTCGGAGCAGTTGCACGCGACATGTATGATGAGTTTAATTTGCAAATGGTAGTCAAAAAAAAAAAAAAAAAGTTCATTGGCTTTGAAGTGCCAGTGAAAAATGATGGCGTTTAGTCGAGTTTAATGTAACGCATTTTGTATGTAATTTTTTATTTACCGTATTAATTTCTCGTATGTCTTGCAGGAGTATTAAAACAAGTTTTAGACAAATGTGAGATCGGAGCTTCTGTTAGAGAAATATGCGAGTTCGGTGACAAATTACTCACAGAGGAAACTAGTAGAGTTTTTAAAAAGGAGAAAGAACTCAAGAAAGGAATCGCGTTCCCGACATGCATATCAGTCAACAATTGTATTTGCCACTTTTCGCCAATAGCCAGCGAGCCGGATCTCATCCTAAAAGATGAAGATATGGTTAAAGTGTAAGTTTCTTGATGGCTCTACAGAGCTTGGTACTCAGGCCACGGCCTCATTGTATAATTTACACGCACGGTCTCCAATTGAGACGAGATTTTATTGTCATTGCAGTGATCTGGGAGCGCATATTGACGGTTTCATAGCTGTGGTGGCACATACCATTGTAATAGGTTCGTCGCCAGAGAAAAAAGTAACTGGCAAGAAAGCTGATGTAGTTCTAGCTGCCTATTACGCTTCTCAAGCTGCATTAAGGCTTTTGAAGCCAGGTACAGAGGTAGGATTGAGCCATACCTTGCTATCGTTTTGTTTTTTTTTTCTTTTTTTGTTTGTGAAATTAAAATTTACGGACGGAGACTTCGCAACGCCAATGTTACGGTTTCAGACGTACACGATAACAGGCACCGTGGAGAAAATATGCGACGCCTACAAGTGTAAACCAATCGAGGGTATGTTAAGTCACCAGTTAAAACAATTTAAAATCGACGGCGAGAAAACGATTATACAAAATCCGAACGACGCGCAGAAGAAGGAGCACGAAAAGTACACCCTTGAAACTCACGAGGTACATTTTGCTTATGTTTGTCGGGGAAAAAAAATTAATAAGACAAACATTCTGTGAAGCCGTTTCTTTATTTATGAAATTTCCTTTTTTTTTATATTTCATTTGTTTTAATTTCAGGTGTACGCGATGGATGTGCTGGTTAGTACGGGCGAGGGGGTTGGAAGGGAACAGGACACACGTGTAACGATATACAAGAAGACGGAGGAGACATATCAGCTGAAGTTGAAAGCGTCTCGAATGTTTTACTCAGAGGTCTCCCACAAGCACGGTCTCATGCCGTTTAATTTACGCACTTTTGAGGACGAGAAGAAAGCGAAAATGGCCGTTGTCGAATGTGTTAATCATAGATTGATTGAACCATTCCAAGTGAGTGACACACCTGCGCACGTTTCTTATTGAATGTCGTGCATTATCGAAGAGACCGTCGTAAAATTTTGTTTTCTTGCCGCAGGTACTGTACGAGAAACCGAACGAATACGCTGCACAATTTAAGTTTACGGTTCTTCTGATGCCCAACGGGCCCCACAAAATCACCGGAATTCCTTTTGACTTGGACATCTATCAATCCGACTGTGTGGTTGACGATCCCGAATTGAAGGTGTGTAGAGGGGTTTTAAAAAGTAATAAGTTGCAGATACACACACAGAGACGTACAGTGTCTAAAAATAATCGAAAAATCTTTGCAGACCCTTCTGTATTCTTCGGCAAATCCGAAGTCGGCGAAAAAGAAGAAAAAGAAGGCCGAGAAAGCCGTAGGAGACGTCGCTATGGAAGTCGATGCCAAGGCCTAACACTCATCATTTTTAACACACACCATGACTTACTGACGTGCACTACTCCGATAGTTTTTATTTGGCGATTCAAGAGTCAAGGCTGGACACTTTTGTACACAAATCAATCGATACATAGCCAATTCTCCCGTTTCTCGGACGTTGCATTGTTAAAAATTGCGTGTTTGCAGTGACGCTTCGAATTGCCGTGTTCTCGCCATCCTCCGTAAATGAAATAATACCAGCGGATTGTCCGTGTCCGGATGTGAAAAAAAAAACCTTTATACGTGTGTTTCATTCGTTGGTTTTTTTTAGAAAGTGTCGAGTTCTGCCATTCTCCTAAACTCCGTCACGCATTTAGGATCACAACTTTGTCAACATTTGCGTTTTCTTTTGTACCAAAATCTACTTTTTAACGGATACCACGATATTCCATTGCACGCAGATTGATGATGATTGTTATTTCTTGCGATATAGTTTCGACATCTAAACGTTTTCTACGCAATAAGTTTGTGTGATCGTTTCTTCGTGAATTCTGATCGGCTAAAATTGAAAAAAAAAAAAAGTGAATCGACTTGATGTGTTTATTAACGAGAACAAAAATTGTCACTTTCTCGCGTACGTTAAACTCTTTTGTAGTTGTATACAAGCAAAAAAAAAAAAAAAAGATACATCGATGGAAGCGTATTCATTACTGTGACAATTTTTAATTAGAGCGAAAAATACACAAGAGCCACTCACCTTGGACGGCAAGTTGGCTGAACTACAATCATTAATTTGTTTAATCATCATTAAACAAATCCATTGGGAAAATAATCCATTGCTTTTTTATTTTATTTTTTTTTTATCAAGCTCAGCTCAAATTGTAATCTTTTTTAACATTTGGGTTACGGACGCGCAACGCGTGCGTCTTCACGAGTCTTCGCGCGGACGAAATTTATCAAATCGCATCTGCGCGACAACGCGTTAATAATAACATCGAGATTTGATATAAGTTACAGAATAAGAGAGCACGCAACAATATGTACAATCCTTGAAATCCTTGCGATAAAAAAAAAAAAGAAAAGAAAAACGACATAAACGATTTACTTCGAAATTCCGTGACGATCTTCTGCACACTAGCCAATTTTGTATTCCCTTGTGTGTGTGTGCGTGTGCGTGTGTGCGTGCGCGTTTGTGAGCGAGAAAATTACATTATACTAACGTTTAAAAATTGTACAATTGAATGAAATGTCCAGAACGCATAAACAAATGAAGTGTCAATGATTCTTCACGTGTTTCGTTGCGAAAATCACCCCTCGATTACCGACAAAAAAAAACAAAAAAAACAAAAAAAATCGCGAAGACAAGTCCATAGTTTTACTTTGCGCAGGTTATTAAATTTTGATGCGAAGGACACGCATTGTTAGTAATAGGTAGAAACGCATCTCTATAATATAGAAGAACTTTATTCAAATGAAACAAATAGACCTTCATGGAAAAAAAAAAGAGAAACACACACTCTTGGGGAGTAAATATAGACTTGCCGACTTGCTACAAGCCGTAAATTATAAAAACAAAAACAAAAAAAAAATAATACTGTGTAATAATAGTTTTATATAAGAGGGATAGATGTGTGTATCTGTTATAGATATTTTTTCTACTCAAGTTGTGCATACGTCGAATGTTACAGAGTGTGCTTGTATAACAAAAAAAAAAAAAAGAAAAGATCATTGTGCACTGTCCGTCATTTGCGTTATCGATTATCTTCCTGCGAAATCCAAAATTTTATCGACGATTATTTTATCGACTCTTCAAGCGAGTTCTTCTCGAATCAACGCGCGCGAAATGATTCAACGAGTTATAAGCGATCGGAAAACAAAAAACGTACACGTATGTACAGGCTGCGAAAGTGCGAAATCTTGCAAACGAGGGCCGTGCACAACATTCACACGCAATATAAAAAAATATATATATATTTAAAAAAGAACTACGATGTGAGATAAAAAAAAAAAATTGTTATAAAAAAAAAAAAATTACTTGACGGTATACACAAGCCGTAACAGCTATAAAAATTTTGACTCGCGCGTATACTTCACATAAATCGTATATATATTATATAATATTATACTCCATTTCTTTCTTCATGCATATAGATACATAATCTGCAAAGAGGTACCATGTATATTTGTAGAAATATACGAAAGGGAACGAGACGAACGACTACTTTTCACACACACACATATTATTACCGGAGAGATCTGATGAGAAACACACACACACTTATACGAACTACGGATTTTATAGATTATCACACTTGTTGATAATTTTGCTATATTGATCTCTAATCGAGAGTGAGGATGTAAGTGCAGAAATACAGAATAGTATTTACAGTTGTGTCTTTATTGTTCGAGTAGGTTTAAGCTTTTAATTACAAAGTAGTAGACGTTTTGCGCTTCCATATCTTATATATATATATATATTGGTTGAAAATCAGAAAAGTGATTAATTTTTATGCAAATGATACTTAGCGGAACCGTCAGTTATCTCGGTGCACATTTCAATTGGCAATATTATACATATATATATACTACTGTGTATATATATATATACACAAAATAAAGTACAAACAATAATTTTTGACACACGCTGTTACACGGCACCACCTTGCCATTTCAAATTCGCGTTTTAATTAAACAACTGGGAGAAAAAAGTGTTTGCGAAATGTTAAAAGAAAATTAATAATCTGATATAAAATTACTGTAAGCTCGTGTCAACCGTCTTGGGAAATCTGAGTTTCAAGATAACGGTGTTGGGAGTCGTGACGTCGGCGACGTTTATCTCGCTGCCGTTCGTCAGGCCAAGTTCGATCAGAGTCTTGGACAGATTTTCGCGAGTTCTCTCCTCGATACTCCGTACCATTTGCATATACAAGGTTCTATGTTTACCGCCTATGGTCGCCGTGACACCGGGACTCCTCATTTGCAGATCCGGCCGTTCGCACAACATATCTATCAGATCTTGCAGTTTGCACTTGAGATCCTTGATCTCGATCTCCCGCGGTACTTGACTGCACGCCAGACAGTCGTCTTTTTTCTCCGCCTCGTAGGTGTACGTGTAAACTCCGTCCAGATTGTTCAACACCTGCAAGATTTACATCTTGAACTGGAAGTTATTTCCCATATAATTGTGACGCGGTTTTCGCGTTGTAAAAATGCAATTATGTGCAAATGCAACGACTGATAAACAAATTGGTATTTATAATTAATTTATTACTAGTTTTGTTTTGTTTTTAGAGAGTCAACGCTTTACCATGTAATTGTTTAAGGACGCGTTGCAACTGGTCGCGAGCTTAAACGCCTCCGTCGCGCAGATCGCGGCGATCACGGCATTCGTTGACGCAACAGCCGGTATGATATTCTTCACGACACCTTGCACAAGTCTGTACGTCACGCCTTGTATGCCGAATTGCGCCGCTCTCTCGCTCGACTTCTCGTAAATCCAGTTTATATGCTGCGGATCATCCCCGTCGATTGCACAGTCGAACGGGTTCTCCCTCGGCCACTGCACCACCTTCACGTATTCTACACAGTGCTCTGGCAAACGTGGAGTGTTGGCTATCGTACATAAAGGATACGTGACCTACGCGACGTACAAACAACCCTCTAACATACAATGCGAAAAAATTTGTTGACAATATCGAGGATTTCCAAGAGGATTCGAAATACAGAGAGAGATTGATATTTACCTGCGGAGGATAGAGATCCAATGTACATTCAATACACGGACTTATGCCGGGCAGTATGACTCTGGCATTTCCCTTGAAACCTTCGGTACCGCCGTCGATCAGCGGTATGACGCTACATTTATCCAATTCGCCGTCCTCGTAGACGAGCAAGGACAACAGCATGCCGTTGAGCCATCTCCTAGCCACGATCGAATCCAGTCCGCAGATTACTATGTGGAATTGCTGGTAAAACGCCTCGTCTTTGGCCTGTATCTCGCAATTGTGTGCGATCACATTGCAGCCGGGAATCCTGGAGTTGATGAACTTCGCAGCTACCTCGGCCTTGTAGGAACCAATGTCTTTGTGACGAAACAGGAACTGCCTGCAATATTCGCATCATCTTTATGGAGTGCTTGGTGCGACCTCATTTGCGCAAGGTCGAAAAGTGGAAGAAAACTCGATACTTCCTTTTCCGTAAGCAAATCTTTAGTCTTACAAAACTCGTTGCGAATAATCTTGTCCACGTACCGGTTCAGATTGGACAATTCGATCGTGTCCATGTCGATCACTTGGATCTGCCTGAATCCCATCAGGGCGAGATTCTTGAGCAGCTCGCATCCGAGACCGCCGGCGCCGACGACGAGCACCTTGCAGTCCTCCAGAAGAAACTGAAGACTCTCGGAGGACGGTTCGAAATCCGGCCGGCAAAACGGACCCGATCTCTCCAACACTTTGCGCAAATTGCTCCACCGTCTGTGCGTTTGATCGGAACCCATCGTCCGATTAAGTATTTCAGCAAAGACAAGTCAAGTTCCTCCACGAGTCTCGACGTATCCTGGTCAGGTTTACCGGGGCAAAAGGTACGCAAAAGGTCTTCACTTTCTGTGTTTTTTTCAGATCAGATACTTTTCATTTTCTCTGAAATATCAAATTACGATCTTCTTGTTCTTTATAATTATGATATACGTTGAATACAGATTTTCAAATACCTTGCAAATTAACAACAATAGCAGCAACGACAAACCATCTGTTCGTGTCACCCAAGTGCCATCTGCAGCCTCGCAAACCAATCATCAACTCCGAACGCGAAGTTCGCCAATCGCACCGGTGATTTTGACCAATCGACCAGTCCTGTCGCTCTTCAAGTATGACGTTGTGCGTACGACACGGCGCAATCTAGTCTACAAATTGATTGTCTCTTAGTTTCTTTCACGAATTCTACCCAAAAATTCTGTTTTTTTTCCATATTTATTTATCGAAAGCAAACAAAACCCTACAAATAAATAGTTTTACCTTAAACGCTCTACATGTAGTACCTCTTTTTTTTTTTAATTTGTTATGTCACTCCCTGCAGCTGCTATACAAGCAATTGTTGTTGTAAATATTTCTGGGCCAAAGTTTTTATAGTTTTCGTTCAAGCGTTCTTGTTCGCTCGAATTGTTCCAGAAAAGGACGCGCAGAAATTGTCACAGAAATTCGCAAAACGAATTCAACCACCGCTCCTTGTCGTCGTCCAAAAATAATGACGTCATCAATGATACGAGCGCGAGCGAATTGGAAATACACCGGACGACGAAAGGTGGGACAGGATGCCTATGAAGAAGGCAAGGGATCGAAGCGACATCTGGGTACGGTCTCAACTAGCGGGTGGAGGTGCATAGGCAGTATAGAACCAACCACATTGCTGTTTAAAATGGCGTCGAGCTCGGAGCTGCTGGAATATTCGTCCCCGGCGAAGCGTCGAAAGGTCGAGGGCGGCGATCAAGGGAGTGCCATTGCGGCATTAGAGGACTCGCGGCCCGATGAGACGACACACAACAGCCCGCAAGACGATCTCGAAGGTAATGGAATTGTCTTATTCGCGCGCTAATAGAACACGCGTCGCGAAATTCGCGGGTGCTCGCGCGCAAGATGGCGGTCAGCGAGCGCTTTTTGGCCCGCCGTCGCTTTCGCGGCCTCCGCGTCCTCGTCGGCAATAGGCCGCCATGACAGTCGCGCCTGATAATTGCGTCGTAAATTTCTCGCCCGTTTACCGAGCGATCGTTTGCAACGGCGATCCACAAACGAGCGGAAAATTGGTCTGCGAAAAAATTTTTCCTTCTTTTCTCGTTTCTTTTTGTCATAATGCGATAATTCTGATTTTCCGGATGTTCGTCGATCGATCGATCGAGAATTCGTAGACGCGCGGGATACGACGGCGTATCGACGCCCGCTCGTTATTCCTCGTCGGTGTTCCTAGATGGCGGTCTGGAAAGTAGTTTATCCGCGTCGTCCTCTTCTGTGTAACTTGGGTCATTAGCTCGCTCTCGCTTCCTCTTTTTCTCCGTTGCCTCGTAGTTCACTCGCACTCACACATTGAGCGCAGCTCAACATGCGTGCATCTCAACGGGATATGGAACGGGTCTTGCATTGCTGCGCGATCTCCCGCCATTTCGTTGAGTCAAGATATTTGGCGGAATGTTCGAATGTTATTAATTTTTAAAGATAGTATTTATATGTTAAATATTTAGAAATTATTTAGATTAAAGATTGTTATTTAATAATATTTATTTAAATATTTTACAATTATGTATTTGTTGGAAAATAAAATTTTTTATTTTCTTGTGGACATTACATGTGTTTTGGATAAAAGATAAATTTATAAAATTAATTTATAAAATTAACTACTAAAAAAATAAATTAAAAAGGAGCAAATGTACACTTTTTTTTTTTTATGAGGGAAATGCGTTATGCATACTCCTTGGAGAGAGGGTCAGGGTTATGTGGGACTCTCCCTACTTTAGAGTAAAAGGGTATACTCACTAAAATCTTTACGATGTGCCTGCCCAGCTTGTTACAGGAAGGAACAGCAAATTTACACTAGCTTAAAATAGTTTTTGTACTTCAAGTTACTAATAAAACTTAATTTTGGTTTTTTTTTTTTTATAGAAACACTTGGAACCGACAGCGGATTTAATGATCTGAGTGACGAGTCCAAGTCAGCCTCCATTTCTCCGGCAGCTACAAATCTGATATCACCGTCATCCAGAGTTGATTCCACGAGTAACGATACCGAGTGTCCGTAAGTTTCAATTCGCAAGTAATGTTGTTTTTATACGACAAGTTTGTGACGGACCTAGTTTATTAATTTCGCATTCCTTAGTTTCAGGGGTGACACTGCAGACGAAAAGGACGAGGTATCCTCCACAGTGTCCAATCTGTCAGACTTGTCAGGCTTATCCGAGCTATCCGGAGAAGCAGACGTCAGTCCTCCTTGGAGAAACGCTTCTTCCTGGATTCAGAAACAGATGTTGACAGGCGTGGATCCCCGGGGTCTTCTGCATCATCTTCTCATGGATTCCACACAAATTCCTGAACAGGTTGATGACTTTACATTATGGAAAGTGAGCAAAATACAGTTTACACGTTTTTTTTTTTTTGGATTTGTAATACAAAAGGACGCAGACTAATGCTTTGCATTATTTTTCAGATCATAATCAACATGATGTCGGAACCACCGAGACGGCACAAGCTCAGACACATAAACACCTTGTCCGACGTCGTGCGATTAATTCGCTGCAGCAAGAAAATCATAGTACTGACCGGCGCGGGTGTGAGTGTCAGTTGTGGTATTCCCGACTTCAGAAGTAGGGACGGTATTTACTCACGACTGGCCCAAGACTTTCCAGACCTGCCGGATCCGCAGGTACTTTAAAATTGTCGGATTTTACACACACGCGCGCAGTTTTGTACTGTCATTATTATTAACGTTACGGCGTTAAAAACAAGTTGTCGCACGTTATCTAATTCGGGATTCGGTTTATTTCCAGGCTATGTTCGATATCAATTACTTTAGTCAGGATCCCAGGCCGTTCTACAAATTCGCGCGTGAAATATATCCTGGTCAGTTTAAACCCAGTCCTTGCCACAGATTCATCAAAATGTTAGACAAGCAGAAAAAGCTCCTGAGAAATTATTCTCAAAATATTGATACGCTGGAGCAAGTTGCCGGTATCGAAAATGTAATCGAATGCCATGGTAAGTATAAGTACACGCATGTTACAAAAGCGTCGAGTGTTTATTTGGAAAATCTGAACAAAATCAATTGGGAAGTTCTCAGACGATTGTTCGCTGAGACATTTGTTTGGACGTGATTTTATAATTGCGAATATTTTTTCACCGTCAAAGGCTCCTTCGCCACCGCGTCGTGCACAAGATGTAAATACCAAGTCAGGGCGGACGACATCAGGGAGGACATATTTGCACAGAGGATACCGACGTGCCCGAAGTGCCGCGTCAACGCCCTCCCCTCGCTCTCCGACTGCAGTGAAAACTACAGAGGTAAATAAAAGACCTTGCCACGTCTAAATACTCGCTGATAGTGCATTTATTTGCAGTCTAGCGTGTCAATTTCAATACGAATATGGAAAACGTTAGCTATCTTTAGTGATAGTTTTTCGTTGTTAGCCTTTGCTATAGCGTGTCGCGAGCGTGTCGATGTGGCCAATGAGAGAAACGTTATCTGCTCTACCTTCGTGTGTGGAATACTTCGTCTCGAACTAAAACGAAGTTACTGATCCAACGATATATAAATCGGTACACATCAATCGTAACCGCAAATAAAAACTTCGCTTGTTAATGAGCGTGCATGAAGGTAAACTTTAAGCGAATCGCGCACTTACCTGCGTAAGTGCTAACATGTTTTGTGGTTCAATTCCACCTACAATACAAATTTTTTTGTCGCTCTGTTGCTCTTTGTTGCTCTGTTTGCAGTTTCCTTCTCGAATCGGTAACAGTTCTGTGTTACGATTGAAGACAGAACGTAAAGTTAGAAGAAAAATTTTTTTAACTCATTTTAATTCATCTATATATTAACTGGATTAAACGGCGCAATGTTAATTTTGAAATATTTTACCGGGGCAATTTTCAGATCTGGTGTCTCAAGGTATAATGAAACCGGATATCGTGTTCTTCGGCGAAGGACTTCCGGACGCTTTTCACGACGCGATGGCCAAAGACAAGGACGATTGCGACCTCCTGATCGTTATCGGGTCGTCCCTAAAGGTTCGGCCGGTAGCCTTAATTCCCTCATCCATTCCGTCGAACATACCGCAAATTCTTATTAATCGAGAACCATTGCCGCATCTCAAGTTTGACGTTGAACTATTGGGCGATGGTGACATAATTATAAATCAGATATGCCATTTGTAAGTAAGATTTTTATGTATAAGATTGATTTTTGACAATAAAAGTTTAATTTTTTGTGCATTTACGTATAAGAATATTAAGAGTTTGCTTGAGTTGTTTTTTTATTATAAAATTCTCTAAAATAAAAGTTTGTAAAATTCTCTAATATAAAAAAGTTTATAAAATTCTCTAATATAAAAGTTGTCAATAATACGTAAAAGAAGTTTACGACAAATTTCGATTCTTGACGTTCTACAGAATGGGTGACACTTACAAAGAGGTTTGCTGGCACGACAAAGTACTGAAAGAAGCGCCGCAACTATTACCATATCAGTGTCTGTCGGACGACACGTGGGAGCAGAGTCAGGACACAACAACCAACACCGAAATATCGCGCGACAGCGTGGAAGTAGATTTGAAACCGCACGCTGTATCGTCGACCGAGAGTCAAGACAGTCTGTTGATCACCACGAGCGCACTTCCGCAGCACACCGAGGACATGAATATCTGTGTGTCGCCATTCTACGCGGAAAACGTAGAGGAGAGCTTCAATCTCTTGGGAGAGAGTCCGAAGAGGCGATCGGGTGACACCAGTATAGAAAACAGTCCCAAGAGGATGAACTTCGGTAACGACGCGGAAGTCATCAGTTCGACGACACCCGTGAAAACTAGCTCGATGATGTTGCCGGAGAGCAATCTCCACGCTGCCGAAATGACGTCGAAAAGCAATTTGGAGGAGTGTCAGGTGGTGCCGTCGGTGATAACGTCTCTCACCTGCGAAGCTGTCGTGAGCGAGAGCGTGTTCGAGTCGCAAGACAACTGCGACAAATCGAACAAGTTCGACGATATCGCGTTAGCTGATGCCGCCGTCGAGTCGGACAAAGCAACTCAGAAACCGAGGCAAGCGTCGGTTGATTCCGTGTTGGATTCCGGCATAGGTGACAGTTGCAACAGCATCGACAGCACAGAAGAGAAATTCGCTGAGCTGAAGAACAGACGACTGGAGAGGCATTGTTGGCAACCAAAGATTCGGGAAAGCCTCGCCGCTAGACTACCAGGTGTGTATCTTTTATGTTTCTTCACGCACGTGTGCGTATCTCGGCATTTTGACCAATGATCGACACCAATGATTGTTCACAGAAAACTCGTATTACCAACTGGCCCCGGGCAGATACATTTTCCCCGGCGCGGAGGTCTATGCCGAGCCTGAAGATTTCGATCGATATTCCCTGTCGGCCAACTCCGAGAGCACAGACAGCGACAGCGACTCCTCCTCGGGAGAAGAGGAAGAGGACGAAGAGGAAGGGACCGGTAAGTTTTCAACTTTAGCGATTCAACTTTGCAACTTTATCTGCTGATGTTTTGTGTGTCTTGTTATTTAATTTTATTAACGTGACGTTTTTGTGTCTGTAATACGTTCAGGCCCGGACGATGATCTCTCAGAGAACGCGGACGCCGATGCTGACACCGACGGGCAAAACGCCGACGCCAAATGGGCCGCGAGTAACTCTTACGACGCGCAGCATTGAAAAGCTGCTGTGCTCGCAGACACGGTTAGTTTCCGAGTTTGTCACCACTTCATTGAATTTCACGCGAATTCATGAGGATCTCTCGCGCGGAACGACGACTGGACTCGATTGTCAAGGCCGAATGTCATTGAATGCTGCGTGTAAAACGGAGTACAATGAAAACAATCTGTTGGGGATTAATCAACGTTTGAGAAAGAATCGTAAAACAAAACAAAAAAACGCGTTAAGTATTGGCGTATCATACAATGTGACGTTTTTAGACGCGTTGAAAACCGCACAACTGTGAGAGATAGATAGTCACTGCTTTCTGTTGTTACTCGCAGTTGTCGGAGATTGCAACTGTAGTTCTTTTAAAAAATTCTAAAAAAAAAAAAAAAAAAAAATACGAGATATACGCAGGTTATAGTAGCGTTAACTCTTTTTACGTTTGTTTGAGCACGACCGAGAGTTGTTAGTATTTTTTTCATCTAAAGAAGTTAGAAAATTCGATGAGGCGCGAAAGAGCGATTGAGCGATGCGACGATGTTAGATTGAATTGTGTGCGTGTGTGTACAAATGCTTGAGAATAGGATTTTTTTTTTCATGGACTGCACGTCGGGCAAACTTTAAAGAGACTTTAGTACGTAAAAAATAATTACGTCGTTGCAATTACACGAGAATTCAAATTCGTAGGATTACGCGTTGCACGCACAGCGATTGGCTGTGTGTGTGTGTTATACATAATATTTAGTCCAAATTTGAAGTATTTTTCTCAAGACATTTTCTCCCTCCCCTCCCAACAAGAAGCATGAAGCGTAACTGGGAGCCGAGACACAAAGTTGTGCTGTTTTTTTTTCCCCGATTCTTACCGTATATTCTATAGATTTGCGGTGCTCACAATCAATGTATATAAGAAATATCTCACATTAATATCTTCGCACGTGCAGAATTTACATACGTGTACAACAAAAACTGCTCTCGCATTCAGTTTTGAACGGTTGTTGATTCTCCGCGATTCTCTCGTCCTGTACATGTACAAGATTACACACACACCGGGAAGTGCTGTCGGGATTTGCTTTCAAGCTTACCGCACTGTCTAATGCAGATTATTACTGTTTTACAAACAATCTATTTAACCTACTTCTCGCAATGTAAATATGTTTTTTCAAACAAGTTTCCTTGTCTCCGCAAAGAGAGCGACACACAACATTGAAACAGAAAGAGGAGGAGGAGGTTATACTTTTGCCCTACTTTTAGATGTGTAAATATGAGATTATTATAATCACGTAAAAAAAAAAAAAAAAAAAAAAAAAAAAACACTTGTGGATTGTTGCGTTCAATGTGAATTAAGACAGCGGTGGTTTCAAGCTGATAAAAGGTCTGCTCGTTTTAGCATATCTTCTCTCTCTACACACATATACAATACATATATATATATATATATATCCTCTACATTTAAGATGACAACAAGTAAATTGTGCTCACACTCCGAGGGAGAGACGGAAGAAGAGAATAAACGCGCGAGATTCAGAGGTTCTAGAGAACATAGGGAGAATAGAAGGTGCGGCAAAAATCTAACGGATCTAATTGATGCATTCTATGAAGATAAAAAAAAAAAAGACAAAAATCATGGTATTTTAATATTATATTAGAAGGAATGAAGCAAAAAATATTGAGACGAAAGTGCGCGCGTGTGTGCGTATGTGTGTGTGTGTAATTAAAATTATAAACGCGCGTGAGAGAACAAAAGTTGCGAGAAATGTCTTCTCGTGAAGCTGTGAATTGCAGATTGAATCGAAGAAGAGGCGTTTTTCTTTTGCGAATTTTCTCTTAATTTCATCGATCGGAGAGAAAGAGAGTAAACAAATGGATAGCGATGGAAAGACGTTTCTTTTTTTTTTTTACGATAAAAAAACGACATAAGAGACTAATTTAAAAGCAAGAATATTATCTTTTATCCCTTTATTGTATCATTGCGTCGCTGTTTCCGTTGTTCCAAGGTAGAATTGCTAGTGTGTTGCGTTCAAAATCCTCGTTCTCGCAAATTAACGTGTAAACTGAGGAGAGAACGATAGCAAATTGCGAATTGTCATAGGTTTGCTTAGGAGAGTGTTTTTTCCCCATTTTTCTTCGCACGTGGTTCTTTTATATCGCAGGAGATAGATTTTTGCAAAACCACGTCGCATGCAATCGAATTGTAAGTTTTTTTTTTAATAATCAGAGATTATTAGCTTTTCCGCTGATAACCGGCAAATTGCATTCACGGTTTCTGTGCCGTACACGCGTTTTTGCATTAATTAATTAAGTAAAAAAAAAAGAACTTTTTTTTTTTTTTTTTTTTTTTTTTTTTTTAGATTCAACGTTAGGTTCGACTTTGTTTCATTGGAGCACGGGCGAATGTACAAAGCAATGTTGGATAAGCTTCGCATTGCGTGTTATTTTTATATGAGCCAGAGAAAAAGAATAGAATAGATCGAATTTACAAGATTAAAACAAAACGACGCAATAATCTTTGACAAACCGGAGCTCCGCGCGGAGACTGTAGGATGCGATTGTTATAATAAATGAAATTGGGGTGCGAGGTGACGCGAGAAATTCGCGGGGATGAGTTTGCTAGTAGATTTTTATATTATGCACGCTAAAAAAAAAAAAAAAAGAAAACAGAGAAAAAAGAGAGAAACGGTCTTGTCAAAGTCATTATTGCAAAACACGTATATGTGTAAGAAAAAATGGTTGTGTGCAAGTTTATATTATATATATATACATATATATACATATATGTATGTATAATTAAAATGGACGTAAACTTACTTTGATTCAATGCTGTTCGGGCATTGTGTGAGTAATGTTTGAAATTGCAAATAGGAAGTTAAGTATAAAATGTATATACGTGCGTGTGGATGGTGCACGAGCGAAAGGGGGAACGAGTGAGAGAGATATAAACAAATGACAGAATTAAACACATAAGCGTATGTAATACACTTGTAATCACGTGGCGCATTAGATTTTAATGTTTTCGTCGTTTTCTCTACCGAGGTGCGAGATGATGGATATTTTATACGAAAGATTGTGTTTTCTCTTGCTGTGCGTTGGATGCATTTTCGTATTACGGCGATGATTTCGTAGAAAGACTTAGCCGCCACTGTGAGGTACTGGATTTTTTGGTTTCTCGCGCGACAAGAGAGATGATTTATTTTTTTTTTTTTTTTTTATTAAATTGTATAATTAGACCACGCGAGAATTATCTTTCGCTTTGTACAAATACGGCTTTATTTATCACCGCTCTCGCTGCTAAACTATTATAGGCGGAAGGAAAATCATTATTGTCTCCTGAATCCTTTTTCTCTTTTATTTATTTAAATATGTGTATGTACATTGTAATTTTTTTTTTTTGCGAGTGTGTTGTATATACATACGCGCGCGTGAACCTGTGAGCCGGCGGTTTCCAAATCTGCCACTCGTGTAATTCTTGTCCGATCTATCTTTTGGAAACCCGCGCGAAACTCTCTGTGATCGACTAGATTACACACATGATATTGCGTTTATACATATGTTCGTGTTTTGTCGGGTATAGGAGTTTCTTTAATTAATTATTGTAACGCGTACCCGCATATATATATATATATATACACATATATATATACATATATATATAACTGCATATAGATTCGTACAATAAATTTAGTTTTTGGAGATTTGTATTTTTTACTTAATTATTTTTTTACTTACGCGCTCGCTACTTAAAAAAAAAAAAAAAGAAAGAAAAAAGAAGCAAGTCCGATCGATCGCGGGACTTGTGCGCATCGGTTGATCACTGTGTCATCATCATGTCTAAACTCTCTATAATTTATTTTGTACGTGTAATTTTGTAATGTACGTACGTATGTGCGGATTTCCTCAATCTTCCCGCGCGATTACGTCCTTCGAAGGAACTGGTAGTTGTTTCGAGTAAAAAAAAAAAAAAACAAGTTGTTTCCTCGTCTCCGAGATTTTGTTACGGGATCGATAATCGATATGGAAGATTAAATTGCAGGACGCACTCTGTGCACATATGTATGTACGCGTGTTATTATTATTATTATTATTATTACAAAATAATATTTGTAGTCGATTCAGAGAGAGAAAGGAAGAGGGATAAGGAGAGAGAACGAGAGTGAGAGTGAATGAGAGGAGAGAGAGAGAGTTGTCAACTCTTGAAGGTTTGACAATCAATACCAACTTTCTTGTGCAGTACTGAGAAAAAAAAATATGTGTAAAATAAATACACTGTCACATGTAAATATTTATTATTTTTACTGTATTTCGCGAATTTTGTCGCATCAACGGAAATATCGGCGAACAAGGCGGTTTATCCCCATACGACGACGTAAGAGGCTGTTCCTTTGCATTTTCTTTTTCGAGATCGACATCAGCTGTGTGTCGCAATATAAAATTTGATTTTCAAGCTGATGCGACGAAATACACGAACCTCTGAATTTTTTATAATTTGTTATTTAATGTAATGATGTTATAAAAATGTTCTTTATCAACAGACGTTGTAAGTTTTGTTTCTTTTGTATTACTAACGTATAAGCTTATCTCTTAAATTAAACATTTTTCTATGATAAGAAAAGTTGTTACTTACCTTCCTCTTCTTTGACCGGATCGTGTCGGGAGATTTTTAAGAACTGCAGGTCTTCTGGTGAAACAATCATCGTATATTTAATCAATTTACATAATGGAGTCGCGAGAAATACTTAATCGATAAATGACAAACAAGTTTGTAGTTGTTTGAGTTACAACTTGCAACCAATTCTTCGAACAATTTCTGCACATTCAATGCCAGAAGCTTAATAGCAATTAATTATTAATAAAATAACTACTTAATTGCATCTTTTCATTACGCGGTTAAACGAAAATCAAAACAAAATGGCACACGACGAAACTAGAAAATACATTCGTTCGAATTTATAAAAAAAAATAAAAAAGACGTGGGGGGAAACGTGGGCGAGAAATAATCGTGAAGAAGAAATAATGAACTTGTCATTATATTCATTTATTTACTTTATTGTTATATATATATTTATATATATATCATATAATAGAGTTTTATATCATATATCGCAGTTTATCATAAATCAAATTTGAAAATAGGCTTTAAATTATAACAATATATCTTAGATAATAATTGAAGCGCTCCCTGGAATATAGGTCAAAAAGTTCTCGTGCGATTTCCATGAGCTCTATCATCATCATCATCATTAGCATCATCATTAATCATTATCATCATCTTCCATCATCTTCATCTTCATCTTCATCTTCATCATCATTAAGAAATTACGCGCGTGTGTGTGTACGGGGGGGACCGTTTCAATTACAGTATTTACGGGTGCTACGCATTGAACACTTGCCGAAATCCCCGCCAAGAAAAGATTTTCAAATGTTCAATCTCGAAATGAACATTTCGTATATCGAGTTTTGTGTATTTATATTTCTATTAATGTAATGTTCGTTATTCATTACTAAAAGTCCAGCCGAGAGAGATGTGGATGTCGGTTTCTTTCTCTATCTTCTGATTATTTTTTTTTGTTTTTTTTTGTTTTTTTTTTTTAATCTTTCTTTCCTATATAGTTAATGTCCTGTGTGATTGCATGTGTAAGTGTACGTGTGTATGTGTAATATAATAACCATAATATAATAATAAACATTATTACCACCACAGCAATAATAATATTATAATAGCACTGTCGCACTAGGGACGCACAGCTATACTTTTACGCGTTTTGGGCGGCCCACTACCACTTTATTTAACAATGAAACAGTATTCATTGATCTTGAATAGGATCGGTATACATAATTGTAATATATTATATAGTACAGAGTGTTTTCTTGTGTGTTTCTCGTTTTTTTCTCTTTTTTTTTTATTTTTTTATTTTTTTCTTGTCCTTTTTTCGCGTCATATATCTTTTTTTCTCTCGTAATGGCTTTTACGTAAATTCGATTTTGTGTTCTTCGAAAACCTGGTCATTTTTTTTCTGTTTTTTTCTTACGCGTAGCGTGTGTAATATACTCGTGTGTGTATTTCATTACATGCGTGTTTTCCTCATGTGCGCGCGATAAAAATTCTCGCTACGAATATATCGTACAATAATAAATCTATACTGCTCGCAATGGAGGAAAAAAAAAAAAAAAAAAAAAAAAAAAAAAAAAAAAAGGTGTATGTTGTTGCACGATATAACGTACTGAGAGACAACGGCTGGACAACAGAAAAATCCTCAAGTCATGTGATCAGTGGAAATTTGTTCGTCGTATTTCTTTTTTCGTTTCGTTCGTATATTGTTAAATTTTCGGTTGTTCGCATCTCGCTGTCAAGCAAGCACCGGCGCTGACGGGACATTTGCTCGGCACACACCAAGACACGAGCACACTCGGAACGCGATCGGCGATCGAGGATTCAATATATATATATATAAGAAGGAACGCTTTTGTTTTGTTTTCCTATTTATCAGAGACAACTATAACTCGGCGCGCTCGCCGAGACCACGTTTTGGAACAGTCAAAGGCTCAGCGCGAAGTGACGGTTCAAGCGTAAGTGCAAAAGTGGAAGAGGAGTAATGTGTGAACCCTAGCTAGAGAATGAAGTTCAGTTCCTCT
>QVOA01003867.1:0-154513 GCA_014825685.1 Pseudomyrmex cubaensis | reverse complement strand
GACTGAGCAAGAGGCGCAAGAACGAAAAGAGAGAAAATGAGAGAGAGAGAGAGAGAGAGAGAGAGAGAGAGAGAGAGAGAGACAGAGAAAGAGAGTGAGAGAGAAAAAGAGAGAAAGGCTGGATATTCGTTTCCGACGTTGCGATGTGCCGATAGATCGCTAGAGTTGGAATTTGCTCTCTCTCTCTCTCTCTCTCTTCTCGGTCGCACGGAGTTACTGAACTGTGGTATCAGGATAATTATATTCGATCGGAAGGATGCGAGGCACAATAACCCGGTATCCTGTTATTTATACTATTATGTGCAGGAGCGAAATTGTTTCGGGCCGCGCGGTTCCTGAATTCGCAGGAACACGATCATTTGCCGCGAAAGTATTGCTCACGCGACCATTACGCGCGAATAACAAAAGCGCGTAATTGAATTTAAGAGAGAGAGCAAATTCATACAACATCGATTCGCGAGTTTTCGTTTAGAGTCTTTCGACTTGTCTCTCGATTTTGGTTTCGTTTTCTGAAAATATTAAATTGTGGGAGATATTGAATTGCGAAAGCAGTAGACGCCAAATAAAATACACACATATAATTAGATTAGAAAAGCTTTTACTTTTTACGTCTGGTGCTTACACGTGAATGTAACACACACGCTGTGTGCGCTTCCCTTTATCAGAATAACGCCACAACCGGAATATAGAAGGCTGGGATAGCAAATTAGCGTGGTCGGGTGCGGAAAAAGCGAGGAAATCGGGGATGCGAACACCCTTTCGCGCGGAATTTCGCGAGAAAATTTCTCCGCACCGGTGTACTAATATAATTACGATATTCCGGCGGGGTGAATATACCGTGGGATTAACAAGGCACATCCTTGCGGAACACCGGGCGTAGAGTATCCTAATTCGAGAACCCTCGTGGGTTGCCATCTCGCTCGCTCTCGCATTTGTTGCTCCGGCCGCATTGAGAGCGTGGTAGAAAATTCACGTAGAGCTCAATGACCGGTCTAAGTCATTTCGCGTTAACGAGGTCACTCTCTTCTTCATAATTAAACTATCTTTGACAGCGGCTTCTACTTTGCGGCAATGTAAAAAGTGTGTCTGAAGTGTTTCGATTTACACGAGCCGGGACTCGATGGACAAAAATGAACAATTTCAATGACGTTGTTACGCACATTACAATCCTTTATGAACCCTTGATGATCCGGGCGGTATGGAATGTGAATCTTCTGAGAATGAGAATTTCTTGTTGGAAAACGAGGGTGAAGCGCGAAAACGGATAAGAAAAGACGGACGAAAACCGGGAACAAATGGACGGACGGTCACGTCCTGGGTTAATGCCGCATGCAGCAAAGTCACTACGTTTATTAAACCGTGGAGAGAAGAACGGAAAGGAGTTGGTGAGTAACTTTGAGGTCGCGCGCCGAATTAATGCGTTAAAGTGATAGCGCTTTCCAGCGGAGAGATGAATTTGTCTTAATGGCGATTAAGTTCGCGAAACTTGATTAATCCGCGCGAGCGAAGTTCCCTCCGTAGTCAAGAGCCCGTGTCGCTCGTCGTTGCGTTTATATCGCTCGATGCACGTGATTCCGAGGTTTGTTTCTCGAATATAATTAAACTCGCTAATCAGTGACCTATATTTATTGTGATTTATTCATCCGAGGAATTAGCAGAAACACGCACCAGGTAAGCGGTCTTTCGACCAATCTTCGTCACGCTATGTTCCGTTGTCGAGAATTCGTGAACGGCAACACGAGTTGAAAACCGGCTACGTTTGATAAAGACGCTTTTGGTCAATTGGTTTTCCGCGTGAGATGTTAAGTAAAAAAGAAAACACTGGTTTAGTTTTAGAAATATACACACACAGTAATCACAACAAACCATATTTCGCATGCAATCCGCTTATTCGCGATTGCCGTACATTTACACACGACGGTGTTAAGCCCTTCCCCTTTCCACTTTGTATATTAATCATCTCGATTTTTTTAGAACACGCGAGTCACCAAGTTTCACCAAGTTACTTTACTCTTTTGAGAGAAACGTAATATTTCCATTATCGTTAAAATCTCAATTTACCGCTTTCTTCTCTGTTTCAAACTTTCAGAGATTGTTTTCTTTTACATGACAAAATTTGACTTACAGTAATTTATGCGTCGCGATTTTCTAATGTTAGAAGAAACAAAAGTAGGAATTTGTTTGCCTATACTCTGCTTTTAAAATTAATACGTAGTTGTGGTAGAAAAATATATTAAACACTTGAAATAAGAGCAAATATATTATTTCGCTAATATTTTTTTTTAACTTGCAAGCAAAGCTCGCACCTAATCAAAGTGTGTGAGGTAAGATATGAACTTTGTAAAATTTCATGCGCATAATAAAATGGTGGCATTAGCATAACGAAGAATCATCGGAAAGCGATCGGGTAGCGATTTCCTGTCGAATGACCTCAACGCCGGAAGTCGCCTCACGGAAAAATCGGCGACGTAGAATAACACGCAGACGAACAATAGTTTGAAGTCTTCGCGCATGACGCTGCGTGATCGAAAGTTCACGGCTACCGCTTGGGGTTAGAATTTCCGATGTTTTTTTTTATGCCAAGGTCGAAGCACTCGAATTTTTTTCCTCGAGCTGCTTAAATCGTCAATTGTATTAATTTCGCCGAGAAAAACCATTTGCCATTGTAAAAATGTAACTTCAAAAGAAAACGACAAAAATGTCTTTATTTTTCATGATTCATAAATAAGATGGCGATTTTTGAATAAATTGTCTCTATTTATTATTGCTCGTGATGTATTTATGTTTTCTAATGATCATTCGCGATATATAACTTGTGCGGCATTGATTTTATACAACCATAACATCTGTGAACATCGTGACAGGTATTGCCGCGTTGGCAGTTGGTAACCGCCCATGACGTAGGAAAAGACGAACGGAATAATAGTGAAAAGACTAATAGTCGAAAGTATAATAAAGAATAA
This sequence comes from Pseudomyrmex cubaensis, assembly GCA_014825685.1. Classification (NCBI taxonomy): domain Eukaryota; kingdom Metazoa; phylum Arthropoda; class Insecta; order Hymenoptera; family Formicidae; genus Pseudomyrmex; species Pseudomyrmex cubaensis. The sequence goes on along the minus strand of QVOA01003867.1, from coordinate 151,550 downwards.
TAATTGTCGCTACGTGTTTGTACAATGCAACTTGTCGCTTAGACTCGGCGCATCGGCACAAAAATGAACAGGTATATGGCCATTGGAGCTGTGTAACTGCAGTTAGACGATGATTTTTCTAAATAGAAAGATTAAACGATCTCGTCTTTTTTGTGCTAGCGTAACAAAAAGTAGAATTTTATATTAATAACAAAAAATAAATTACTGAAAGTGAGAATATGCAGTTGTAAAAACACCTAGGCTTGTTGAAACACTAACAAATGCGATAAATGTATGTTATTTAAATTTTCCAATGTCTAATATTTTTATAACATAACAATCGCTGTGACGCCCGACGCGCATAATGTTTCTAAATTCTTTGTCCACATTGAGGTCGTAAGAAAACGTCAATTTGGCGTCGGATGCACGAGAGTCCAACGACGTTGTTACGAAAATGCTCGGCCGGATTTTTCAGACCCGTCGAAACTCGGTTAGAAAAAGAGAAGGGAGAAGAAAAAAGAAAAAGAAAGAGAAAGATCACAAAGGGACGCGCAGATATGAATTCTTATTTCACCGATGAGGTAAAATATTAGAACCGCCCGCGCATCTACTAGAGTGGGGTCCACCGGCGCGCGTCCATAAATAAGATTTCATCGTGTAATACGTAATATCGCGTGCGCCCTATCCATTGTGTATTTTTATCTTCATTCACATTTTGCATAATTCTGTTCGAGCTCTCCGCGCGCGTTTGCTTTTAAAGTTGTCGAGCAAACGTCGAGAAAAATTTCGGTCAATATTAGTCATATTATAACTTTTCTCGCTTGAAAAATTTGGACTTCGTACCTTTGATTACAAATACAGTGAAAATACTTACTCGTTGTTTGAAACTTTTGCGTAAACGTATAACGTTTCTCGAACTAACGATAATATTGCAACGTGTCTCTTTTCAATACACGATTAACGATGTTTCACTCGAAGATCAAAAGGTATGAAAGGACCGTAAAAACTACGCCGCGCCACGTCGTTGAATGCTACGACGCATTCTTTCCCTTCTTCGCCCATAAAAAAAATATATGAAAAAAGATGCGCACGGTAAAATTCCCTCGGGGAACGCGCGGTTAAACGAGGGAATTAAGGCGGCTGAAGAGCGCTTGTGGTTTTTCATCATTCTTCATCTTTTATTCGAAATACGAGCACGCGATTCCACGGCGGAGGTGATGCCGCGTTCTTAACGTGTAAGCGTAACTGGGTAATCTAGGAAATTGAACCAACGAAATAAATCTTGCGAGATACGTGTATATTGTTGCCCGCGCAAACACAACTGACGTACGTAGACACCAGCAGCGAAACATAAACAAATTTTACATATTTCTCTAGTTAAAAATATCAGCAAAATTGTATGATATTTAATCTTTTGCTAAATCAATTAATTTTTCAAAATATAAAATTTAGTCTTGCGTTTTAACAAATACAATTCAACTCGCGGAAAAATCTCAATTTTTCAATAAAGACTTTGCTTCTTCTGAGATGCGTAAACATATGAAAACAAAACACTGTTCACAAAATATTAATTGCAAAATTTTTATGCGATTCCGAGACCACTTCGAGCGGAATAAGCAGTTCGATCAAAAAGCGAATAGATCTTTTTGACTATTTACTCCCCGACGAAGATCGCGTTGAGATTCTCTCGCATCTTAAATCGCGCGATTTCCTCGGGGAAGAGTTGAAGCGCGCAAGAGATCGGTTCGACGCCGCGGAATCCCGGATTCTAATGTTTACCATTTATCACAGAGCTCCCGATTGTCTTCCGGATGACAAAGGATCATATATAGCGCGCGAGCGCTTCTTCTCTTCTCCGCTCTCTTTTTATTTTGCGGAAACGCGTGCGTGCCGGCGCATAACTTCCAGATGTTGTGTGAGCTTTATCGCGCGGACACCTGTCCTACTTACAGGCTCGTTATTATCGCGGCCTCTTATCTCGCGACTCTGCCAATCTTTTCAAAGTGAAGGATTGCATCCGCGGCGCTACTCAGCAACTCGGTCACCTTGTTTTTCCAACAAGATTAATAAAAGATGTAGCGACTGAAAAGAAAGTGTTTTGCGGTAAATTAGCGCGGTATCAAACACTTTTTTTTATTGCTATTTTCGCTTCTTTTATAAATGCAATATGTTCGAATTTTTAAAAATTTATATTCGATAAACATCCAGAGTCATTAAAAATTTCATTATTTGCGGTATGTTTCTCGAATCAACTAACCTCTCATAGTGTACGTTACATTATTCGATAATTAATTTTTTACACCAGAACTGATTACATCAGTTGGCTGGATATTATTGCGTCTCTCGTGGCGAATCGACACGTCGAAAGTATCAAACACCTATAATTAAATGTACGAAATCACTTATGTGATGAGGACGAAACCGAGTTTTTGCATAGTCGATGCCATACGGCCCATGCGCGACGCGCTCTCGTACGCGCACGTACGAAATAGCATTTAGTTAGGCCCAGTTATGGGATCCCGCTAGATTAGGGGTTATTAGGTGTCGGTGTCCCTGTGTTTCGAGCACGGCTCCTCATAGAGTGCTGTTTAGTCCGGGTGTGTGTGTTGTGTTCTTGGTCCCGGTGTTTTTAGGGGCCCCGCGGTCCCTGGCAGTCGCGTAACGTGTTATTACGTGTCTGGCGGTCTGCGGGCAAAGAGGAAGGAAGAGGGTACGAAGAAAAAAGAAGGCTCAAGAAAGAAAATAGAGAGAGAAAGACAAAGAAAGAAAGAGAGAGAGAGAGAGAGAGAGAGAACGGGATGGTACATGGAGGCTTCACCTCGACCGCAGCATCAACCCCCTGAGCCAACTAAATCGGGGCCTGTCGTGCCCCGCGGGCGCAGTGCCACCAGTGTCTCTCAATAAAGATTATCCAAATTGCTTTAAGGACTCTCGGAAACGATCGCGGTGTGTCCCTTTTTGAATACCTCGTTTGTGAAAAGATATTTAAAAAGATCGCGAACTGAGTGAGATAATAGCACGATAATACCGTAAATTACTTCGCGAAAATAGATAAATTATAATATAAGAATAGATATTATTAGACATTATTACATATTTTACTAGCGTTTATCATTATAGTATTAATTTAAGCAAATATAAGATTAGAAGATCGTATTTTATGCTAAACATATATGGAATGTAAATAGAGACTGACATTTTTTTGTTGTAATTCTATTACATTCTCGTCTTTCATACGTTTTTATCATCGAAGAAAAATAACAGAGTCTATTACGCAGGGAAGGAAAGAAGAATAAGAGGAAGCATTCCTGAGAGATGCGCTATTAAAGGAAGACTTGATCGTCGTTTCGTGGCTATGATGAATTTCGTCATTCGGCTAAAACAAGGGCAAAAGCGCAGCGATGCTCTGGGCGAATCTTTATTATGCGAGGATGGGGTTGCAGGTCGTTATATTATTCAATAGCCGGAGTCCGGGGAGAAGCGTTTCTTCCAAGAAGCCGATGTAGTTTCAGATAATGGACCGGTGAATTGGGATATAACGTGTCTTAAATTGTCTAATGAATGTCCGAAGGGTACTGCGGACTCAAGGTCACTCTATTTTTTCACAGAAAAGATTATTATCCTGAAAATGCACCAAGATAACTCGTTCGCGAAATTAAATTCCGGTAAGTTGTATCCTCCCTGTAAACGATCTGCACCTTCCATAAACACCTATACTTCATTCTTCTCAAAAAAAAAAGAAACAAGTTGAAACAAAAAATTAAAGAGTTCTTCTTTTCTACGGTAAAAGTTTCTTCCTGGTTACATGGCGATATTTTACGTCCGATCCTTTCGCGGGAAGTAGGATAGAGACAGGCGCGTCTTGTTCGCGCCGAAGAAGAAGAAGGGAAGTAAAAGCGCGGGGGATTCGATCGATTTTTAAAGCAACCGCAATATTTGACAGCTACAGCCCACGGCCGTGGTTTTGGCGCCACCTGTTTCACGACCCTCCGGCCTCCACATACACGCATACTCACATTTCACGATTCGCACCAACACGCAGACACGTAAACGCACACGCACGGGTGAAAGAGGGAAGTAGAATCCAGCGGCGCGCGTCTGCGGTCCATGGGTAACTGCACCATGCCGGCAGACACGCCGCCAATAAGTGAACATCAGTTGTGTTCAACACCCTCGCTTTGTTCCACCCTCGCCGTGTGCGCGCTCACGACTCGTTCTGAAATCCATCGGTCCAACGACACGCCGCAACGACCTCGATTCCGAAACTGTCAAATCTACGCGATCAATTCAGTGCTCTCAGCATTTCCCGTGCTTTTTGGAATAAAATCACTCCCGCTCGAAAAGAAGCAATCGCTACGCGAGAAGTATAGAAAAAAAGAAATTTTTACATCAGTTGATACTTCGATTGTATAAGACTTCCGATTGAATCGTCGCAACTGTATATTCAATTTATAAACAAACTTTATATTAATCCTAAAATATAGTATTTGCTACCGTTTGTACTTTCGATCATCAATGTAAAAAGAGGATCAACGTTTCGTACAGAAAAATTGGCTGTCGAATCCACCTGACTGGCTTCGGACAGCCGGAAAGTTGAGATGGCAAAGGAAGAAGGTTAAGTACGCGAGAAAAAGAATTAAGGTGACAACGTCAGTGATGTATGTCGGAATGACCTCGAAGTCTGTGGGCGCAACCCTCCTGCGAATATATCGAGGTCTTTGGACGACATTACGGTGTTATATGCGCGGTGTGCCACGGAGAGACATTGATTTATACGAGCCGAGAGTCGACGGGGCCCGGTAGAACACCTCGACGATCTTCCTGGAACATCCTTTGGCAGCGGATCTGCCAGAAGAGCTTCCCCGGCGAAACTCACCCTTCGGAGAAACTCCGCTTCTTCCGCGGGAGATGAATCTACGAGCTAGTTCGATTGCGCAGCGCATATTTTTCAAAAAGAGAGAAAACATATTTCAACATTTCGAAACACAATTGTATCAGTTGTAAATATTGACTGAATTAAACTCAAAAAATAAATAAAACTCAAAAATTGTTCTTTTGCTAATAGAAGTAGATTTAAAAAACCTCACGTTACATTTAAAAGATTTATCACATCCGAAAAATTCACGCGAAGATCGAGTGTCACTGCTCGCGGGGTCAGAGATCAAGTCTGAGGGTGAATTTAAAGGGGGAAATTCACGTACCGACTCGATTTTGACGGGACGCGGACATTATTTATTTTAACCCCCAACAGCTTGGCCGATCGGAAGGCACGGCGAGTAAATTCTTACGGGGAGTCACGTATCTCGAAGGTGGCCGAAGGGTAGCGATGGAGGGCGATATATTGGCATACCTAAACCAAAAAGAATTTCTAACTCGTACGTTTCGTCTTCGGTTCGTCGTGGACCTACCTACATTTTGCGTCCACCCCCGTTTGCTCGAAGACGCACGTCTTTCCGCACTGTCTATCCTAACTCGTCGTTGGCCAAGCTTTTCTTTCGCCGATGCAACATGCTCAATTGTGAGTCGGGGATGTGATAGATGTCCTTCCGGCGTAGGAATGCGAGACGAGAGCCTGAACGGATAGTGACACGTAACCCCGCGATGCCATTGATCTCGAAATACCGTCGATTTCGGAACTTCTGCGGGTACACGCATTTTTTCTCGAGTTATTTTTGCGAAAAAATAAATCAAATTCGCACTCTCATCAAACTTACCGCGAAACATAAAAAATACATTTAAATGTAGATAAATTTAATTAATCTAAGATTTCAACAAAAAGAAAGCGGTAAAAATGCAATGAGAAAACAAGCTTTATTTTTACACAAAAACGAATATTACATATATATAATTTTTTTGTCACAAAACGACGCAAAAGTGTACACAGATTTCTTTTTTTTTTTTATCACGAGGAAAAATATCGCGTTCGATACGACACGAGTATCTTGCGAATAAACCATCGGGCCAGACGTAGGCCGGACTATCCGGGGTGAACACATAAAGCGACGTTCATCACGCACAATAGACAGCCATGAAGCAAAACGCTTGGCCGCGGCCGTAAACTGGAAATATGTCAAAGATAATAAAACAATTAGCCATAAAACATAACGACCCCCGTATGTACCGTACAGCAGTGCCGCGCGGTCGGTGAGGAACGGCGAATGCGAACGGCCGGGGGAACGGTCGCAGGGAGTCAGGGAATGGAATGGCGAGTGGAAAAAAAAAGTTGGCCGAAACAATGAAGCGAAGAAAGAGGATCTAGCATTGACGCGTCTCCGGGATGGAACATTTACATATGCTCCGGCAATAAGCGTTTTGTATAACCGCGCGCACGCGCATATTTCACGCGATCGCTCGCGAATGAATACCGTGCCAAAAAAGAGTCAAAAAAGTCTTACGAGCGTGTTGTAAATGAATATACCGATGATATACCGGCAGCCGATCTGATAAGTTACCTTTAAATGCGCAAATATGATCGAGCGACTATTGTAAGTTGAAATAATTCTGCATAACAAAAATATGTACAAACTGAAGAGTGAATTGCTCTTTTGTTTTCATTATGTCAGAACTTTTTGAACGAACGATAGTAGATTTGCAAAATCACGCCGCGAATTGAAAACCGCTCGAATTTCAGTCGACAGAATAGAGAGCGAGAACGGCAGTCCAAAGGAAAGACCTTGGTCGTGGTTGCAACTAGCGCGGCCGGAATGATAAATCGCTCGCGACGAGAGTCGCGAAAAAATATTTAAACGAGACGATCTCCTCCTCGGGCGCAGCGAAGCGATTAAAAGCCACTGAGTAATGTAGCTCTTAATAACAATCACGTTGCAGAATCCGGATCGTAATCGCCAACGAACGATATCAACGAGGCTGATTGCAAAAAGCATTATGTTCTACACGACGCAATCTTTAGCAGTCATATTCTATTTTTATTTTCTTTGAGAAATCGGCTCTTATTTTTTATTTTTAAAAGGTTTAAAATATCTCGTCGAAGTAAACAGGAGAGAACAGTCAGGTATTTTAATTTTTGATGAAATCAATCAATTTTCTACAAGCACATTTTTTACGGAGCACCTGCAGCTTTTGAGTCGCAATTAGTAGCGAAGTAATTTTAATTTACCTATACATTAGTCTAGTCATAATTTACGTCAATATATCGCGTCGGCAATTATCACCCAAGGAAGAAAAAAACGACTGCGGAAGTACATTTGTTTCGACAGCTTGTCAGCTCCTAATACAAAGTGGATTCCACGGGAAAAGAAAGCGCTTTACGAGATCGTTGAGGAGGAGAAAGGGGGAGAAAGAGAGAGAGAGAGAGAGAGAGAGAGAGAAAGGGAGGAGAGACCATCGAGCGCGAGGGATTCGTCCGGGGTCCTTTTCCGGCGGGGTGTATACACACGATGCACGGTCGCGCTGCATCAGCTAGGCAGTAATGAATTCGGAGATAAATGGCCGGAGATACCAGCCAATATGTAGAACTGTCGTGCCTTCGTTCCGTTCCTCGGACGCTTTATCGCCCGGCGGAGAAAAGAAAAAAGGAGCGGGAATGGGACTCTAGCACAAACTAACGCCCCGTCGCCGCGTAACGTCTCCTTCCAACGGAGGATCGTGTCTTTAACATATGAAAACACGTTGTCAGATAGCAGCAGCAGCCGCGCGGATTATACGCTTCGCGTGGTACACGGATCTCTATAGACCGCGGTGGAAATTTATTAGACCGGAATACGATTTAGAGTTAACTCCGCGGACGCGCACCGCGCGAATCGCGTGTTGTTTCAGTGAAAACTGGTTTTCCAATCGATACGCGCTATTAATACACCCGGCGTTATTTCGCATCGCGATCTAGAACCGGACGCACACATTTCGATAACCAACGATATCAACCCTTCCTTTCCCGGCGCGGAGAGAAGTCCGAATTCATTAAACTCGCCGAGGATAATGCTTTCTCATCATTTACATTTCACATAAATAATTGTTATTGAACCGGTGCGTAAACGATAGCGAAAATACTTATAATAACTTCGTCTAAATTTATTTGAAGAAAAACGTCTTGTTTCTACTTTAATCTCTCCCAACGATACTGTCGCGTGTATTCCGCGAACATTCCGTAACATATGTATGTGTGTTCGGGTTATTTTTTTTTTGTTATAAAGTTTCGACGTGATAATAAGATACAAGTATCAGTTCACGTGTATAAAGTGGCTCTTTCAATATTTTTCCCGGTACGGTGTGGAGAGAAAATTAAAAAGCAAGTTACGAAGACGCGGCTCTCTCTTTCTCTTATTCGCGGCTCTTTTATAAGACGCGGTACCGACGAGACGGTGTAATAATACCGTCCGGCACAATACACGGTGCGTCGTAACGGTTTCGGTGAGAGAAAAAGCACGAAAGCAAGCGAGGAACGCCTCGCCTTTTGCCACTTGGTTCGTTTCCGGGGTCGCGCCTCGAAATAGAAGTTGCAAACCACGACGCATCATTCTCGTTTTAGCGCAGTTTTACGGCCTGCCTACGAGCTATCGGTTCGTTTGACGGCCATGAATCTCGCCGTCGCCGTCAATGTGGGTTTTTGACCATCGGCACTCTCCTCGTTCGCGCGCACGCGATTTGCCTATTTCGAAACCAGGAAAACGTCGTCATAAAGTTTATACAGCCAAACGGTAATATAACTTATCAGAAACGCGAAGAGAAATGTGCAATGAGAGATACGCTTAAGAAAGAAAATGAGACAGCAAAAATCATTTGCGAATATTATTTCATATCGCAATGTTCCCACGAATTTATCGAAACAGATCGCGACGAAGATCGCGTAAAATTCAATCGCGATCGAACATTACCCGAGAACCGTTTGAAAAACGAAGGGGCACTTCTAAGAAAGCAAAAACAAAAATTTAGCTTCAATTGGAAACTTTTAATTGAGAGAAAACATCAATATCGGTTCTAATCTCTCGTGTCAAAATAGCACGGGACATTAGTGGATGGGATATAAAAGAAAGTTACACGCGGAAGTTGCTGTCTGCAAACCGTCCAACGAAGTTTCCTTATCAAGACGAGTAACTCGGCCAGGCGAACCGGCTCGTGACAAATCTTAGACGGGATGGTTAAGCGCATGAAGCTCTCTCTTATCCCGAAAGTCAGCGTAGTGTCTGTTTCGCAGAGGGTGAGTGGATGGCTGTATTTTCCGTCCCGTCTTTCTTACACCCTAACTTTTCGAGTGTCTTCGTGACCCTGATTTCCCAGTTGTAATATCCAGTACAGCGCAGGAGAGACAGAAAAAGATCGGGAGAAGCAAAATATAATTCTATTAATTTTTCCATCGAGAGCGTCACTCGTGCATGCCGCCCTTTGCTTCTCGTGCCCGTCTTTCAATTCCGTCTCGCTATTCTGTCATGTTCTAGATCTCTCGGTTGTATATGTTTCGATTGAAAACATATCATGATACTTGCAAAAAAAAAAAAAAAAAAAAAAAAAAATCATCGCCTACCATTTCTGCGCGCGACAGTGTCAGACCACTGCAAAACAAACATCCGCGAGAGTATGTATATTTTGTTTAACATTATATCAAATTACATTTCCATTACTTGACTTGATAAGAGTACTTGAAAAAAAAGAGAGAGAGAGAGAGCGCAGATCAAAGCAGAGAATCTTCCGTTAGCCTTGATACTTGAATTTCCTTGTACGAATTGTGCGCGTTTATCGCGTGATCGCTGTGATAACACTTGAGACCCACGGCCGAGTGCTAGTACCGCCGCGATCTCGAGTTTATTTGCGTTTCCCTCTCTACGAAGGCAAAGTCTAGGCGAGAAGAATATACCAAGCAGACAAAAAAATCGAAGCGCACGAGACGATGGAACTACGAGATTCCGAACGACGGAAACCTAAACTAAACATCGAGAGCCGTTTGGCGGGAGGAGGAAACAGGGGACCGAGAGGCGCCACCGTGACCTCCTTCGACCCCGAACCATCCGTCACTCCGGAGAATCAATGTGCCAGGAACGAAAAGGGCCGGGTCACGAGTCCGATCTCTCTCGAGCCGGCCGGAGAAGAGAACTCCCGTCCCTTCCCTTCCCCGTTCGTTCTCTTTTGTCCGCGCGGAGATCGCGCTCTTGCTCGTCTTCCGACACCATTAGATCCGCCGAATTACAAGGAGCAACGTCCCGCGCCACTTTTATTGGAATACGAAATGGATCTCGCGCGTCATCGTCGAGAGCACCATTGATAACCCGGAGCGAAACGTGCGTCTGTTACATACGGGATGACTTGTAGCCTCGAATTCGGCGACGTGATCCAATTGCGGCATGACTCATTCGACATTTCCTTTCTCGATAAGGTTCTTTTCTCGTTTTCATCGACACTTGCAACATTGCAAATGTAGAAATTTTTTTTTTTTTTTTTTTTTTTTTTGCATTCACGCGACATTCTGCCATCAAAGAACTGCTTCGTTGTCGTCGTCGTTGTCGTCGTCAGTCATTATAATTTGTCTTTCATAGTCAGGAATCGCGACCTACACATCGTATCCGCGCAACATGTGCCGGCACTACCTGCTTATATCTGCGTGTGCCGAGGTTATTAGAGTTCCCCCGTGTGTTTCATTGTTTAACGACAAAGAGAGGAGGGAACAAAGGGGGTCCCATAGCTTTTTCTCCGCGCGTGGGCGCGCGGAGAGCCGATGTGTCCACGTGAGGTTAGGCAAGTCTGAAGTCACCGCCCTAACACATCTCTCGCCGTGCGCGCATCTCGGGACGTCGCGGAAGGGACGCGAAGGGCGAAGCCAGATGCAGAGAAATGGAAAGGGGGACAAAAGTCATATTCTCTCGAAAGGGAGACTTCATTTAATTCCGTGCGATGAAAAAAAAAGGCCCTCTCTCAGTACGTCTTTTCATTTATCACACTTGTCTTTCTTATCATCATACTTAATAAAAAAATAATGAAATAGTGTTAATCGTGTCATTATCGTTTTTAATTATTATTGTATTAAACTAAGACTATTTAGATACTTTAAAACACAATATTTGTATGAAAATGTGTATAATGAATTCATGAGAGTTGCATCGATCACATGACGAGAGATGCCTCAAAGAGATGCCTGACACAACACCACATCCGGTTTATTTTTTTCACCGGCAGACTTCTTCACGACGGAGGTGTGGCGAGGCGCATCCTTGAATGAAGGAACCGTGTCGGGACCTCCTTCGTGTTTTCCTGGTCCTCCGCCCCGACCACACATAGGACCTCGTCAGTATCGATAAGAGCGAAACGTGCGGCGACGCGTCCTACACGTCCGCACGTCCGTTGCTCGCGACCTGCTCGACCTGACCTCAGCAGCGACTGCAGTCGCGCCGTGGTCCGTTGCGTCTTGTCTTCTCTCCACCTACCTCTACCAGCATCTTCTTATAATCACGATCTCTCGGATCTACGGCGTCATCGTGTTCGCGGCCGGTGCGTACGAGGGAAAGGCCGACGTGAATGAAAAGAGTGAATGGGTGAACCAGGGTAAATGTATTCGAATTACGACAGCGACGAGTTTCTTCATGGTCGAAGGAAGGAAATAGGGGGGAACAAGGAGAAAGAAAGAGAGAGAGAGAGAGAAAGAGGCAGGACTTCGACGACGGGTTCAGAGACAGGTCAACCACGGTACACCCGGCACGGCGTGTTTACAAATTGTCTAATCTCGTCGACAAATCGGGTCCTGTTTTTTTGTGCCCTCCGTAATGCCCCCCCGCTTCTCTTCTCGCGCGTGATACACGTACCTACTAGCTGGTGCGTTACATGTTTCCTTGCGCGCGAACGACAGCTCTCGAACAATCGAGAGTGAAGTTTATTAAGCCTCTGTGACTTCTAAAAGAGTTCAATCTTTTGCTCTTCTTCAACTGAAAAGGATAAGATTTCAAAGCCCGTAGCTTTGTGTTGAAGCGCGACAATAGAGAGATACGACAAACAAAAAAAGCGAGACTAGCATCAAGTCTAGAAATTCTTTTTCAACTTATTGTAATTTGAATTACAATTAGCTTCATTAAATTACAGTCAAAGTGTCTCTTAATAGGTTGTTTAGGAATCACTTAACGCTTTTAGAAACGTAGAGAGAGATACGTGTCGTTGTAATGGCTTTTCGAAAAATCAAGCATGACCGGGAGCGACGCGGAGCACAGCCAGTGCCGTTAAAGTTTCTCAGGTATGAACGAACGCGACGAAACCGCAAATTAAATTAGCGACTCGCAGAACGACTCGAGGCGGGCAAGAAAGCGTTGGCTGCTCGCTGTTTAACCCGGCTTAATTTCCAATTAGCCAATAAAAAGCCACTGTATCCGGTCGTGCATTATGACCGCCCTTAAGAACCCGGTGCGTATACCCATCGAACGAACGAAGCCGTGTGTGCCCACACGATCGTCCGAACGAAAAACGCGAGCTAGTATAATTATAGCTGGCAAAACAGCGAACGTGCCGCTAGAAGAGAAAGTTTCTTCTCCTTCGAGACTTAACTCTTCTTGCAGCGGATTCGATACCTCAGAAGAGACAAATCGAATCTCCGTAGAATAAACACGAAGCGAGTAACTCTGCAATGAAATGTCTTTATCAACTTCTGATTTTCTCAGAGTGATGCAAAAATAATTGCTTCGCGTTCTTCGCTCGAAGAGTTACGTCGTGTATATATATATATATATCCGGTGAGATATAAAAAGAAAATCTGCGCGGAGGAGGAATAGAAGGAGACAAAAGAAAGACCGGAGACTGTCTTCTCGCTCCTCCAGGGGTCCTGATAATTGCCGTGCTCTCCAACTGTTATTATTAAGCCGATATTTTACCGAGGGGACACACGTTCGCGCATATAATTTGCAAAAGCCTCTAATTATGGGTTAGTGGGTACACACGCGGCCGGACGAAGCGGGGGAAGCGCGAGTGAAAGAATGGCGTTAGACGGTGCCGAGGTAAGGGCGAGGCGTCGTCGTGGGCCCTGCACTCTCGATTCGCCTACGCGTTGCACCAGCCCGAGACTTTCCTTTTGCACCTTATTATTATTAGTCGCGCATCGTCACGTTTTATTTCGACGACTATCGCGTCGAGAGAGAGAAAGAGAGATAGATTTGCCTTTCCGCAAATTCCAACGCGTGTCCGAGAATAGATTGCCACACACGAATAAAAAATAGACTTACAGTTTTGAAAGAAGATAACGTTGTCTGAAGAAAACTGTTTTCGAAGATATACCGAAGAGATCGGTCGTATATTCAATCGAGAATATCGAAACCGATCGTTGAAAAGAAAGTGAGATAAACCTTCGTTCCGTTCACTGCGACGCGCAGTGTCGCCGTAGCTCCCTACGATTGTACGATCGACCGTAGAACATCAAGGAACAGCGTCCCTTAGCCTATCTGGTCGCCGCTATCGATCGCGGTTTTTGTTCGGAGACACGTTGCACGAATTATCGTGCGAGGTTATAAATGATTGTTCGAAGAGCGGGGGCGAGCGAGCGATCTGAGACGGTGAGAGGAACAGACGATGAGGACGTAAAGAAGAGGATGAGAAGCAGAAGAAGAAGAAGAAGAAGAGAAGCGTTGGCCAAGGCGGTGGCGGCAGCAGCGGTTACCTCGCGGCTCGTGTTTCTCATAACTCCGGACCCCGGCAGAGCAGAAGAAGAAGAGCTTTTGAGTGACGTGAGTATAATGACGTGCCTCTGCACCGAGGTACGTATACCCGACTCGAAAAACGTCGACGGCGCGCGAGGGGAGTGAACGGGAAAGACGTGGGGAAGCAGCGCGGCGCGTCTTCGTAGACGCCTCGGGGCTCTTCCCGCCCAGGGAGCAGGGTGGAAACTGTAAGGCGAGATAAGGAATCTGCGATTTAATCGCTCCTTTACCGATCCCACCATTAGGCAACGAACGGACGGCCGAGCCGGAGACCTAAGCGCTCGCCGATCGAGATATCGAACGAGAGTCTACGATCGAACGATCGAACATACGGGCAGATCGATCGGAGAACGTGTGCGGTGATCGTCGCAGGAAACTTTTCCATTGAAACGCGATCGTATTGACTTAACTAGCGCGTATTCTCACAAACTGATCGAACGGCGCGATCGTGTATCCAAGCAACCCGCTTCTCGCGGATGTCACATCGAATACGACAAAGTTGGTAATGACCGCTACGTTGATTCCTAAAACGGGCCGCCGTCGTCGCAAATGTGTGCCAGCTCCGCTCCGCGAGAGCGAGAGTAAATCATTCACGTGCACGTTTGTCGACATCGTTGAATTTAACATCGTCCTTGATTCTTATCGAATCGCCGATTTACTCGTCGCGTCACTTCGACGAATCGCATGCGTATATCTAACCGGCAATTGCAGTAAAAGCCGCGGCAATAATATTTTTTTCCAATACATTTTTACACAGTGAAACCAATTAATTAATTTGACAGCGAAAGTACATTATATTTGATAAATTATACACTAGAGCCGCGTAAGAAAATGCATGACAGATCGCGTGCCGTCGTCATCGATGTCAGGAAGGAAACATAGCGCAGACGGTCCGAGATACATGTTTGTTTTCCTGTGGGCGGACCAAAGAGTCGAGCCAGCAAGAGCGAATGGCTCGTGGGTAAGGCCCGGGTTGCAAGTCACGAGCCAACAATAGTACAAATAATAACAAGCCCGTGCGGAGGTCTCCACCGAGGAGGAATCGCCTCAGCGCGGTGGCTACTATGCTACCCCCGTAAGGCTTCTCTCACATCGGTGATGCTTCGCCCGCGCCCGGCGTTGCGCCATTTTCGCTGAGGGTAAAAGTTGATCGATAGCCCGAGAGACAAGACTCGAGTACAAAAGCGTCAGAATAATCCGCAAGTAGAGCGACTTTAAAGATTAAAGATCGAGAACGCGCGTTTGCACATGAAACACGCGCGCACGTAAAAAAATGAATTTACAAAATACGTGACGAATTTTGGTGTGCGTGCATCTTTATCGAGACTATCGCGCCCGTTCTCATAAGAACCAACGGAACCGCCAGCTCCACGAGACCGTGAAACTGTGGAGATACGCTGCCCCTGCAGCTCTCTCGATGCTGTTGCTATCGTTTCTCTCTCGGTTGAGAGAAGCCCACCCACAACGCACGATCTCGCTACCGGTATTGAATCCGGCGCATTGTTTTTCTTCGGTCATGAGAGGAGGAAGATTATTTGCATCGAAGTCGGGAGAGCAACCGAGAGAAGTGCACTCTAGATCTTCTCTTCTTGCTCCGTGACTGCGTCCTTTTCCTGAGATGAAAAATTTTCTGAAGAGAAAATGACGAATACATACAATAAATAAAAACTCACAATTTATTTATTTATTATATTTCAAGTTGTTTAAAAATTCTTATCTTGCCAAACTATTTTCGAAGAAGAGCAAATTGCGAGAAGATAGTAAAAATGTTAAGGGTAGCGATAGCATAGAAAAAGGAGACTGAAGAGGATGGGCCTCCCGCGCTGCGCGTAATGGCACTTAATACGAACACGTAGATATGGAGGAAAGGGCCCTCCTCTCGCGAGAGCGAGGGAGAGGAGAAGATATAGTTTATAGTGATTACATGGGGTCAGGTCTCGGCAATAAACCATCTCATGGTGGCAATGGCTATAAGATCGGGTCTATGGTTGCGACCGTTCTTTCTCGTCTCGGTCTGGATGCCCGGCCGGGAGAGAGGCCGGGAGAGAGAGTCGCGCCTACGCGCGGGCGGAGCAGGAGCAAAGCGACTTCAAAAAAGCAAAAAGATCGGTCGACGAGGGGCGACCGGTATACGAGAGCAAAAAGCGCGTGGCTGCGCGGCCATACGACGAGATAGGGGCGGGGGAGGCAGGGAGAGCAAGAACGGAGCCGCGGTAGAAAGAGACGGAGCGCGGTAGAAAGAGGGAGGCACGATGAGAAAGGGGGGCAGACGTAGAGGAGGGAGCCGCAACACCGGGAGCCATCCTACTGGAATTTAAATAATAATTATAGTGTTTAATATCATACGCGCGCGCGGGCCCCGGCCTCCGGTGTACCCCCTCGTTCTCCCGCCGCTGCCGCCGCCGTTGCCACCGCCGCTCTCCTCTCGCGTCTCGAGACTCTTCTTCTTGCGGTATACGACGACCAGAAGCCCGGCGGCTGCCGTTGGTTGGTCGATGGATATACACCACGGTAAGGTTCTTCTTTCTCTTCTCTCGTAGACACGTGCAACCGTATGGCGTCCAAGCCTGACCGGCCCAGTCTGTAATAAGGCATCCGCCAGATTGGAAACCGATCATGGTTCCCTCGGGATCTCCGTCAGTATAGACGAGGCCGTGCGGACGGGCCCAAATTTGATATTTAAATGGTATCTCGTTATACGCGGAGATTATCGAGGCTGCTCGTTCTCTCTCTCTCTCTTTATGTGTTCGTTATTTCCCAGAGAAATATATGGATAGCGTAATTTATTTAGTATGATCGCGCATATCCGCGGGTATTCAGGCCCGATATAACATATGTTTCAAATAGTTTTTGGAGAATGTTCGAATTGTTTCTCAAATTATAATTTTATAATATATTTGTAATTATCGAAGAAAAGATTTAGTTGATCAAAATTGACTCTAATGAATGTCGGCTTAATAAGTCTTCGATCGGCAAAATGTAACTCAAGGTACGACAGAAGAATGCAAGTCGCGCGCCGTCCTTTCCTCGCGCGTACGAAGTACCGACGTGTGTCTGGTAGTCGGCGTCGCTGTCACTTCGGTGCTGCAAATGCATTAGTCGTGTTCCAGCGTTCCCGCCGGCCGCCAGGATCCCGGAAGACGAAGTGGTTTACCGGTCGCCGCAAAACGCTACCATTATCGCTACTTGCGGACTTTACAGTCGAAAGAAAGAGTAAGAGAGAGAGAACGAAAGAGAAAGAAAGAGAGAGAGAGAGAGACCGCGCGCTCGTTTCTTCTCACCATCGCGAAGTCCGTTCGCGCACAATACCGCCTGTCGTTATTGCCCTGCCACGAATGTATTAATAAAATTTATTGGTCGGCCTCCTCTCTTTCTCTCTCTCTTTCTCTCTCTCTCTTCTGAGCGCGCAGCAAACGTTAATGGATTTCGAGCCACCGGTGGCCTCGCCGTCGGCAGCGAACGACAGCAACGACAGCAAATGAGCCGCTCGAGATGTGGCTCCGGATGGTAACTCCTTCCACGCTTTAACGCGTTAAAACTTGACGGGAATGATATTACGGTACGGGACGACGTGTACACCGCGAACATCGACCACCTTGCGCGCGTTCATCTAAGAGCGGCTTTGGCGCGACGCATAAACGATTCGGTTCACGTAGGAAAAAGTAAGAGAAAATGTCGATATCCGTTAATCTTTCACTTGTCGCTCGATTATGCAAAAGAGAAACGAGATTATTTTGTATACATATGCACGAAATACATGTTTATTAATTATTAACAGTCTCACATTTCAAGCATTGTCGGCAATCATTGTATTTTTTTTTTCGAGAAGTGTGAAATCCTTAGAATCAATGCGCCATCTTATATTTTGTTTAGAAAGCATTGATTTTTCTTTTAAAATAGTAAAGGAAGAGATCTTCACTATTAGATCTTCATTGTTGCGACTAAACAGCGAAGAGATCTCTTTCTCTCGTCTGAAAATGATTTCCAAATACGTTCCGCGCGGTTCTCGAGGTGAGCGGTGAGTTTTATGCGAGGCGAGCGCGCGACTAGCAAAAACATCGATCGTCTTGCGAGACACGGTCGTTAGAGGTTCGACTCTCGTACAAATAACTTACATGACGCGAGTTATTCGTGAGCGGGGTGGAAGGGGGAAGGGTGAAACACAGGCGGTCGCGCGGGGCCGAGTGAGAAGAAGGAGAGGAAAAACAAGAAGTCGACGAACGCCAGTACGTCAGTTTATCTTGTGGCATACGTCGACTATTAATCAACAGACCCTCCTAATCGCTTGACGAACCAATCGATAAATCAATAACTTTCATCCACCGTGCGGACGTTGAATAACCCAGCGCTATATACCGCGTGTCTAGGAGCTAAAAAGCTGCCCCGTCGATATTTCGCTCTCCGAAGACGTATCTCAGACAAGATCCAATCTTCATTTCGAGCGCTAATGTCCAAATTGTTCTTTTGTGAGCTTTTGCATCTGCGACTTAGGATCTGCGTTTTAATACGAGCTCCTTTCGCTGTATCCTCTTTTTTTTTTTCGAGAAAAAAAAGGCAATAAGAATACTCAGCACATTCGGACGTGTGTTTGTTCGCTCGGGAGAAGGAAGCGAGCAAGACTGAAACTCCGGAAGGGCTCGTTATCCTTATTGGAGACGGGAGTGGAGGGTAACGGAAGAAACACAAGAGGAGAGATAATCCGGCTATTAGAGGTGTCCCCAGGAGATTCCGGGGGTCATAGCGTCCCGATAGATCGGTCCGGGGTCTCGCCGATGGACCCGCGGAGCCGAGGTCACTCGAGGATACGTTGGGTTTGTCACGATGGCAGCTTCCAATTTGTCGTAACAGGCGACCAACACGTTTTTTTCGAACTCCTTATCCTAAGACCCTACCGTCCCGTCGCATCTCCTTCTCGAGTATCGCGCAGTTTCGAGGTCTCCCTAACTGGGCAAACTGAATCACATTGATTGACCGTCTGCTGGACGAAAAACTGCCGCCAACAGTATTTCTCTTGAGAGTGCGCTTTTTGTGTCCGTCGCGAGAAAGAAAACCGAGAGCTCTTAATGGAAAGATGTGATGATTCTCGGAGAAAAAAATGTTTACAGATACGTTTTGTCTCTCCCGCGCGTGTGCATTTTTTTTCGTGTTTTAATTTGTCGTGAATTTAAGATTTTTCTGCAGTGAATTTCATCGAACCGTGAACGTAAACTGCATTCGAAACGAAATAAGTCGAGTAAAATCGAAAACAAAAGGTGACGTAATAACGAGAGAAGTATTTGAAGTAAGGAGGTGATAAACGATAATCTCGTAACACGGATCGTGACGGCGTAAGCGAACCGATAAAGGCGGATGTTCTAACGACATCGTAAGTTTCGCATACACAGAGCGAGAACTGGCGCCGAGTGGGGGGTGAGATGGATTGGCGAAGTTTTGCAAGTCGATGATCGCGCTCTACTCCGCTCCTCGGGCGCTTATCGATTCGCGGGATCTTGAATAAATTAATTACCCGACAGGTTAATCGAGTTAGTCGGCCAATCATAACTCGGTGCTTTATTAACCGCTTCCCATTCGGAGTCTGTCCGGATTAAGGACCGCGCTGAACCCGTGGCGAGAGGGCGAAGTGAAGTATTAATATCGCAACGGCTCGCAGCGAGAACCGGAGTCAAGTAATAATAAAGTAATTTCGTCATGCCTCATTGACCGCCAATATGACACGCGATTTGCCACTCGTTGCAAACAGAGACGGCGCGCTATCAAACGTGTAATGACGTCGTTGGTTTACCGAAGTAAATCGACACAATAGTTGCGAAACAGTCTTCGATCAACATCCGTTGCTGTGCGATCACGCAAGATTTGAATGGTCGAATAAAGTTCTTTGACGCTCGAAGAATGTTTTTCGGGATTTCGAAGAAACGCGATAGAAATCAGGAATTTCGGGTCGATTTCAATCAACTGTGTTCAATAAGGGACACGGACATCGAACTTTCTTCTTTCCCGAAGTCCGTGACTGCGGGATTTTTCGCGGCTGGACACACAGAGGGCGAGCAACAGAGGCGGTAGAGAACGCGGGAGAGGAAAGAGGGGCAAAAAAAAAAAAAAAGTATCGCAAAGAGAAAAACGGCAGCACGTACACCCCGGTGAGTTCGATTCCACGAGTTTAGTTGCAGGACGGGACAGGGCTGCCGCGCGGTCACCGGTGATTAATGATCCAGCCAATCAGATATAGTCGCTCGACGAGGTGGAACCGAGACGAAACGCGATCGAACGGAGACGGAACGACGAACGCGAACGCGGCGACGGGAACGAAGGGGACGACAGGGGGCAACATGCGAGAGAAACGAGAAAGAGGGGAAGGGAAGCGAGGCGGAGAGGGTGTGGGCAGCGCCCCGTGGAAAAGAGATACCTCTCAGTGTATGAAGAGGAGAAGAGCGAGGACCGCGAGGCGGAGGAAAGAGAGCGCAAGCGAGCGCGCACCGCGGTTGATATGTTGCGCTGTCACTGCGTTGTACCTGCGCCGCGGTGGGATGTTGCTGTTGCCTGGATTGTAATATTGTATTGTACTGTTTGTTGCCCCGGTGTTCCACCGACCGTCTGCGCTCTCGTCAGCCTGTCCAAATAGCCGCCACCGGCTTCGACGTAGGAACGTCGGACAGACGGATGAACTAGCGCGCGCACGCTTGCCGCGCGATGTGCACGCCGGCCGCGTTCCACGTTCACCAGTGTTACACACACCCCGCTGCGGGGGATCAGCACGCACTTACATGCTAAATACGTTATGTTTCAACGACAAGCAGCAGTGAATCGACGATGTCGCATAGAAAACGAAGCACTTTCGCTTTCGTTTTTTTGACGGTCGTTTTTTAACAGCTGTTCAGATAATTGATTTTTACCGCAGGATTGCAGTTTTCTATCAATGAAACACCATTTTGTTTTTTTTTTTTTTTTGTTCGCGATCTTTATCTCTACTATTTGCCTTTAGTAATGAATACGCGTATGCAACTTAGGCGTAACCGCAATGAAATCCGCCGCACGTCTCGTCCTAGCGACTTATAAGCATTCCAAAGAAATTAGCGAATGGTTGGCTGGCCGTTAGCTCGGTCGGATAAGCGATATTAAATGGAAGCCCTGTTACACTGTGCGCGGATCTCTCTCTGTCTTCCCGCCTTCTCCCGTCTTCGTTCGCAACGTCTCTCGCAGCGACGTTGCGGTCAGCAGCAACCAACGCCGGGCCTGAGAGCATCAGCTTCAACAGCGTATAATCTCGGTAGTTATTAATGGCGATGCTTTGGGAAACTGCTACCGGGCAGCCCGCTCTCACTCCCCCTCTCAATCCCCTCAGCGTTGTCTTACGATCGCGCACTATCTCTTGCCCGCCCGCGGTCCAAATCTCTTCTTCTCCCTTGCCAATCTTCTCTCTCTCTTTCTTTCTCACTCTTTCTCTCTCTCTCTCTTTTGCTTCATCCACTTTGTTCTTCTTCCATTCGGTTCATTCTCTTCTCTCTCCCATTACGTCGCCTCACCCCGCTACGAAACTGCATTCCAGGCGTCGTTAGACGCCTCGCCCCGCGCCCGACCGAAAGTTCGCGAGACGCGAGCCTAAGCACGAGTCGCTTTAATTACCTGTCTATGCCCGACGATGCCTCCTCGGGGCGCTCGCGAGCTCGATCCCGACCGAACGTCCTCGAGAGAGGTATCGCTTCTTTAGGAAGCGGATCCGACCACGACTAATTACCGACTCTCTCATTCGCTTGCTCGAGATTGCCCTGAAAAGCTCGTTCGCTGCGAAAACACCCTTTACGGACGGGAGTACGTTCCCGCGCGTATATATACGTGCGTTCGCTCCGCAGTCGGAATGTGCGGTTTGGATTTAAAAAAAAAAAAAAAAGGCGATTTAATTGGCGACAGACGAAAGTGAGTGTAAAAAGGGCAGAAACGCGGGACACATTTAATACTGCGATATAACTGTGCGCTATATACGTATCTCGTATTTTCCAATTTTCGTAGAGCGTGCTTAAGAGTGCGAGATATTTCTAAGTGGATTTGCTTGCAATGATATTTCACACTTACGACAAATGCTAATTGCTCCCTAAGAAAGAAGACACGTATCTTCTTTTCTCTCGTATTTTATAACGAGAGAATTTAAAATAAACCTGTTTAACACGCGAATGTAACGAAATCTCACACGAGCTCGCGATTCACGAGTATCTTTCGAGTATAAAGAGAACCTCCACGAGTCGCTCGTAAATCGGCATCGATATGGGAAAGAGAAGAAAAGAGAGAAAGAAAGAAAGAGAGAGAAGAAAACCGAAGAGTCAACCTGAACGATATATAAAAGAGCAAGAAAGGAAGTTCATTTAACAGGCTATAAAAAGGAGCGAGGAAAGGGGCGTGCAAAGACGCGTTCTCTCCAAATCGGTCCTCTTGCCGTTGGCATCAGCCAGTTTCGCCCCCGAGAGGGTGCCAGAGGATTTGGAATTGGGTGCTAGCTAGTCGGCGGAGTATGTTAGGGCCACGGGCTATCGGTGATCAACCTCGGGGGTCGAATCCGAAGGTTTATCTGACCGGGAGGAAGGTTTACCCGGGTAAACGTCGAGAGGGCGAGCCGCGACATTCGTTCGTGCGTAGGTCCCTCCGCGGGATCGACCACAGGATCGTTCGATCCTAATCTGTCCGGACCTACGCCCACCTCCGTGGTGTCTACTGAAAGGCGGAGGTCGACCGGTATTAAGCGTACCCGAATATGGGCCACAATTCACGCGGCGAGCTGGCTCCGAGATCGGTCTCCGATTTAGCTCTCAGAAGTATAACGATGAGAGGCTTAATAGGAAATCCAGTGGTTTTTTTCGTCATAAAGGAAATAGACAGTGTACGTACGTATACTTATTTGTAATATTTTTATTTATTTTTGTAACAGAAAATTGCGCGAAGTCGGTCGCGTAATAGAAGTTTCTCTTATTGTTAGCAGCTATTGTCGAGCTCTCGCGTTTGTTGGACGAGCGTTCGGGAAACTGAGAGACAATTTTTGCGACGTGCGTGATCCTCGCAGTCGCAAAGTACGCACTCGGCGACTAGTGGCCAACGCGTAAGAAAAGGTACGCACGTTGCACACCGAATGGCTTTCCGCTAGCCATTGTCGGTGGTCATGCGCGACTCATAAACGCGCCACCGCTGAGGTTTCTAATATCACGAACCACTAGTAGCGATTGCTCTAGCGGCTTTCTCTTACTTACTACGCTAGACGAATAGAAATATATAGACACGCGACTCTTGCTCAATATTTTAATTATTGTTTAAACATATTATTATTATGATTAATTATTGTTTGTGACACGTATAAAGAACACGTGTTGAGTGATTTTTAGTGAATCGAAAAATTTAAAAATCCCACGCTGTTATTTAAAATTCCGACCTTGCTGTAGCGATCAAATTTTAATTTCATTTATTTCGTTTTTAAATTCTTTTTTTATAATAAAGATTCTTCTTCTCTAAAAAAAGACATCTTTTATTTTTTTTGACGTATATATTGTTACAAGTTATCACACTTCAGAACATAACACTTCTATATAATGGCTGCAGCATCTTCCGCATCGAAAGCTATTTCGCGGTGCGAAGCGACTTTTGTGCGTCAAAGATCGTAAAAAGGATCGCGCGAGCGTGTCGATGAAAGCGCCTAGGCTTCGAAAGTGGCATTCCGCGTTACGCTCGTAGGTCACGAGGTATTCGCACGTTGTTTCTCGCCCAGGTGCATCCATGACCAACCGAACAGACGGGGGGAATGCTCGCGTTTGACTCGCGGCTCTGATCATTTTCTGGTTCGTACACGCGCTGATTGACCGACACCGATTTTCCGGCCTGCCAGCTGCACGAATCGTCATCGATCGGTGATGCTTTCCCGGCGCGTTGCAGCGGCTTTGTGAGATTTCGCTTCGCGTGACTTTTTTCCGCCACCCTTCGGTGGAGACGATTTCGCGAGCACGCGATTTTACAACGAAATGCGTGGTAACAATCTTGGGAGCGTTAAAAGATCGGCAGTCTCATGCGCGCCCGCGTGAAAACGCGGAAGAATTTCTCAGAACTTTCGGAAAACGCGAACGAGACGATCGAACAAAATTTTTTGTGATTGCAGTATTTTTCATTGAAAAATAATTGATATTTGTGCGCCTGCATTAGAATACAAAGTGAAACGCTTTAACAATGTTAGTCAACAATTATCTCCGTGTTACTGTTGCTAATATAACTTAACAAACGAACGTTTAATCGTTTAATATCGCGCGATTTTTGGCGGCATCACGTTTGCGCGGAATCAATCCCGCGATAACGAAGAGTCTGACACGGCAAAAGTGGTGGATGTCGACGTCAAAAAAAAAAAAAAAAAAAAAAAAAAAAACCGACAGCGTGGTGATCCAGGTGCGACGGTGTTTGCGTTAGCAAACCGTTTCCCGGACGGACGGACAGGCTTCGTTGTGGCCGGGCGACACTGATTGCCAATCAATATGCCCATCTCGCTGGAGTCTAATTCGGCAACAATGTTGATCAATCAGTGCGCACACGGGCTGGCCGGTCGGTCGGCCGGGAAGCTCCCGTTCCATTTCGCGTTCCGCTCGCAATCGCGCATTTACAACGACGAATGAACGAACAACGAACTGTTTCTGCAGCAACGTGCCGTGGGGAGAAGGAGGAAACACGCTACCTCCATTTCTCTCTCTTCCCCTCCCCCTTCTCTCTCTCTCTCTCTCTCTTTTTCTCTCGCTCTGATCATTTCCGTTTCCGGTATATGGTACGAACATCTAGCACGCGAATTTCTTATCACGCGAAAAACATCCGAAAACCTCAGCGAGTTAAAAAAAATCTGTCACAAAACTTCAGAACTGTGAAACTTTACATTTTTATTATTATTTGTGTATATCTGTAGTTTTTTTAACCGCATTAACTGTTAAATCCTAAATGTTTCATTACGAAGGAGTCGAAACGCAAGACAGAACAGTAATTAACAAGAGAACGCTCCCTTTTTTTCACACGGGTCATTTGACAAACGTAGCAAATAAAAACACGTTACGCAGTTAATTCGTTATTCCCGTAGCACAGCGACAAGGTAAGGAATCAAGAGTCGATTCAAAAGCAATCGTTTACAACGAATGCCCGCGTATGTTGATGCGGCCCGTTGTTCCCTCCGACAATGCACATGTCGGCGCAGGACGCAACAAAACATATTGATACGCGCGGGACCGCGTTCGCACTCGATGCAGTCGCTGATTGCATCTCTGTTTGTGCGTTCGCACGTTGCCAACGAGCGAACAACGCTACTCCGCGTGAAAATTCCAACGATCACGTACGCTGGGACCAGTTGATGCGAGTCAGTCATACTTCCCGCATCGCCGCCAAGTTGATTAAACCGCTGAGAATCGTTCGGATAACGTGTCCGCGTCGAGGAACACAGCAAGCTGCACACTTGCACTTGTGTTCACACGCGTGTTGAAGCACGCGCGTTTCTGTAATATACGTTATTATCCGATTCTGTCAATTACCAGAAAACGCCGTAATTAGGCCCGCATATCTATTGTATCTCTTTATCCGACGTGACACCTTAATTGCGACACGACACGCGGACCACGACGAGAGCTTTATTAAGAGGCCGCGATAAAATCTTCCAACCTCCCTCTATATACATATTAACCGCACCTGGAAAGAGACGATTAATTAATTTCCAATTTTAATTATAATTGATCTTTTATATGTACTAAAGAGAAAGAGAAAGAGAGAGAAAGCTGCCGATTTAATCAATCCGATTGATTACGATTCGATTGATGTGTCCAAAACGACCGACGATCTTTCGCAGTACGTCAGGCTCGATCGATCGATCGGCCGAAAGAAAACAGCCGCTGAGGACGTAGACAAATGCTGCTCTTCCGCCGTCGTTACCGCGAAGGGTCAGCGAGCTAACCCGATATAGCGAGCGCATATCCGCGGACCGGTCGCGGAGAAGATGTATGCCGACCGGAAGGCACCGTACCCGGAAACCATTACTGCCCCTCTAATTTCTTTACGATCACGATGCCATTGGTCACGCTCCCACTACGCCGTGGTTTACAGCCCAACCGCAACGGGGCCGCCGGTGGTCGCACTTTTTTTTTTTTTTTTCCATCCGCCCGCGCACAAATTGAGGCTTTCCTCCGAATATTTCAGTTCTTGTAAAACTCGAGAGCCTATCCCTTATCGCTCCGCAGCCGCTGACCATTTTTCACTTTCTCGTCGTTTCCTTCCGAAAAATTGCCACCACCGGCCGTAACCGTCTAAACGGCATCGTTCTCGCGGTGGATTTGCATCGATCGCGAGAACGTGGCACTCCGTATATAGGCTCCAATAGTGATGGCTTGCGAGGAAGACGTTCAGAAGCAACGACGGCGTCACGGTGAAAGATAACGCGACGCTCAACGGAAGTCGAAAGAGGAGGGCACGTCGATGAAGAAGACGATTGAACGCGAACGTGTGCAAAGAGAACGCCGAGAGAGAGGGAGAGAGAGAGAGAGAGAGAGAAACAGAGACGCGGCGAGAGACAACGAACTGCTGCGGAGGTAGCTGATGCGATTCGTCGGTAGTGCTGGCAGATAGCACCGAGTAGCTCCGGGCACAATGAGCCTATCAGATTATATTTCTATTTTCGACACGCGGCCTATCGCGCAATCCCATCTCTTCGAGGCGGCTACCGCGACGCCGTGCGCCATATACACGCGGACTTACAACGTCGATATATTCCTACACGTACAAACGTGAATACGCGCGGCAGAGATCGCTGCGCGGCACGAAGAGCGTGTATACGCCAGGCATCGGAGTGCTGTGCACGGCACGGACACGCCAAGCCAGACCCACGCCACGCCACTTCCACGCAGGCCCCATCTTACGTTGCCCGCGGGGCCCGCTGACGCTGATGCTGACTCCGACGCTGCCACCGAGGCTGCCGTTCGCGGGCTGCTCGAGAATGTACGCACGCACGTGCGTGCGTGCGTGTACGTTCGCCGTAAAGCGGTCTTGGAAACTCCGACGCGTTTTCATCGTTCAATATCAAATCTATTACACCACTTGTATTACCGGAGGATAAGTGAATCAAGCGCATCAATCTAATATCAAAGCCGAAGTCAAACTGTTTTATTCATCATTTCATTAAGAGATTAAAAACAGTAACATTCTGAGATTTTTCAAATTTCGAAAATATCTCATGATAAGGGAGCGATCGTTATCTAGCTCGTAATCAAGATCTTCCATTATCGATCATCCGCCTTACTCCAGATGTCCGCGGTCTGGTCCAAGTCAAACAGAGGAACGCGGGGGCTCTCAGGGAACACAAGCGGGACCGCGAGCGCCGCTCTCCCGATAGTTAATAGCGGGAAAGCACGGGGACGAGGCAGTGCTCGACAAAAGTAGTAATCACGCGGTCTGACGCCTGGTCGTTCGTTCTTTTAGACGGGAATGTAGCCGCGGGGCGCTCAGCCACGCGAGATACTCTTCTTGGTATGCGGCCGGTCCTGAAACCTTCTCCGATTCTCGAAGGAAGGCGCTGGTCGTGCCGATCGCCAATCTTGGGGGGCTCCGCAGTATAGTAGCTCCCGGCTACTATTGCCCGCGCGACTAAGCTTTCCGTACCGAGAAGAATCCGAGATACCGGCTATCCCCGTATCACCAAAGGGGTGTTTAAAGTACGATGTATATAGTGGCGAGTTCTCTTCGCTCGCGCGCTTACACTCGTTTACTCGCGCGACGTTACGTTCCAAATCGCGAGGATGACGACCACACGCTCGTCGTACGCGTGCACGCACACCCGCGTGTGCATGTGTGCGTGATAGCTCCGGCAGGAGCGGGGGAGACAGAGGCGAAATGACGAAGGGGTTGGGAAGAACGGAGACGGAGAGTACACGAACCGCTTTCTTTCCTCCGGGCGGTGCAGCTTCTCCTGCAACGTGTACTACTACGCCTCTCTCATCCTCTCTCGTCTCTCTCTCTCTCTCTCTGCTCTCTCTATCCCTTGCAATGTTCTTGTCTTCTTCTCTTCGTTCTTCTTCGCCTTCTTCTTCTTCTGCGACTGTTGTTGCCGTCGTCGCTGCTGCCGTTGCTGCGCTTCTACTCCCTCCCTTCGTTCCCTCTTCGCGCGAGCACAAGTAACGCGTTTTCGAAGAGATCGCGTATACTTCGCTCCGACAACGTTGTCTCTCGGCGCGACGTGCGTCGATTATCGTATTAAATAAATCTTTCTAGCTGGAGCAAGTTAAACGCGATGTTAAGTAAATGTTTGAGCGATTTAGATTATTATCACGTTCGGGAGCTTTGCCACATTCTTTAGATATTTCGCGACACATATAAAATTTTCAATTCCGCAGGATTACCGCGTAAAATATTTAACGTGTTAAGTTTAAATTTTATTACTATGTAATTTTATTTATATGTCTAGTTTGATTGAAAGATATTTTTTCGATGAAGCTATACATTCTGTTTTTGCTGTATTGAATGCAGTAAAGTAAATTTTCATAAAGATTCTCGTTCGTATTAAGGCGACTTTTTTAGGAACAATTAAATCAGAAAACGCGAGGCAAAAAATTTCTGCGTTCGGCAATCTCAAAAACACCGTGACTGTCTTCCATTCGAGTTACGGAGATGACTCTCAGGAAGATGATCGCCAAGAGAAAACGTCAGGAACGCGTCGTTGGCTGAAACACCTCGAGGTGTTCCTGGTCGACGTGATGGAAAGGACTTCGGTGCGACTTGGCAGATGGCTCCCGAGCGCGGCTGTCGTGCACTGCGGTATGACGTATCCAAAAAGCAAAAGAACTGGCTATCTCTCTTTTTCTTTCTCTCTCTTTCTCTCCCTGGCCGGAGGAAAGAGGCGGAAAAGCACGGCAGTTATCACGACACTTCGCGCTGCGGATGTGCCCGGTATGCTCGCGCGCAGCCGACGCGTATGTGTACGCACGACACTGTAAAATTACTGCGTCAAAAACAATTACGTTACAGCCCAACAGTTCGCGTAACCCGACCACAATGAAGATGAACCAAACCACCGCCCGAGCCAGTCAGCTCTCGTCGTTTGCCCTAGCGAAATGCTCTTTGCGCTTTTCCACTGGATTCCGACTTCCGCGTGACAAGTCGCTGTCGAGGTCGGGGATTAACTCTCGCATAATCGTCCTTTCGCGTTCTTCCCACCTTCCTCCGTGTAAGATCCTAACGCGTCTCCATTTGACTAATTTCGAAAATTACTAGTCCGTAAACTCGCGCGGTTCCCGAGGCAACGACGACGATTTCGATTTAACTTCCGTGAACGATTCATCGATAATGAAACGTTAGATAGTCGGTTGTTGATTACTTCCTCAGACATTAACTCTATAAGAAGAGATGTCTCGCCTCATTTTCCTCTGATGAAAATTCATTCTCTATTATAGTTTTTCTGTCTTACGCAACTGAATTACATATTTGAAATATTAATACAAAAGTTACAAACAATTAAAAAAAAATTATTTTTTTTATATATATATTCTTTTAAAAAAAGCTTATGTATATAAGCTTTTCTGACGTATTACTCCGCAATTATTAATTTCTATTTGTCATCGACGTTCGCGCGAACACCAGACCGGGCGTTTGATATTATCAACGACGTTGGCTCACTCATAGGGTGGAATCGAGGGGGCGGGGAGTCGAATCGCGCGGTGGCGCGGCATTGTCGAGTGGAAAGGGGTCCAATCAATCAGCCGCAAATCAGTATGCACGGCACGTTCGCCTAATGCCGCCACTCTTTCATCATATTCATTTGATCGCGACCCCCTCAGCCTGTGCACGCAATCGTTAATGGCGCTGTTTAAAGATCGCAACCGATCGATGTCGAGACCCGCGCGAAGAAGAGAATATGGAACGTGCGGATCCGGTTAAAAATTACGGTTTCTCTTCTCTCACGTACTTACTTATTGCTTTTTTTTTTTTACTTACGACCAAAACGAGAGTGCGAGAAATTATTTCCTGTATTGCAGAAATTACGAAACGCGTTACAACTTTTAAAATCTTCGCTCTTTTTTTTTTTTTTACAATTATTTGCGAGAATACTGGGGATGTTAAAATTGCTATAATCCCATTGTTGCAAAATGACTGTAATAAATCAATCAAAGATACGTTTCATATAATCGCAAGCTGTGCATATGCAGGAGAATCTCGATAATTGACGAGGAGGAATAGCGTTGCCCAGACAGAGAAAGAAAAAGAGAAAACGTATAACCGCGGTTACACATCAATAATGATACATGGCTCGCGCTACTTGCGTTTTCGTGGCTTCGCGAAACGACCGGCTGCCATTCGTGAAGCGTTAAACAGATTACGGACGGCAGACGGTGCGTTGCCACGAGGCAAATACGTCTTTGGCTCTCCGACTGGCGTGAGATCGAGATGGCAGGAGGCAGAGAACCGGGCAAATACGTAATCCGGATTATCGTGGATCCGCTTACCTTACCGGACACTTGCGCCGGTGGAACGATACGGCGCCGATACCGGTGCCCGACTCGTCCCCTTCCTGCTTCACCCCCCTTTTGTTCCTAACCCCTTCGGAGCCCTCCTACCCGGAGCCGTACTTCCCGCACGCCTCGCAGTACTTTTAAGAGGATTGCTCTGTAAGCCGTAATATTTTTAACGAGTCCCGGAGTTTTCTCGCCGTGTACCGGTCCGGTGTGCTCGTGACAAAAAAGCAATCTGTCGAAAAGGTAACCGACTGTATTGCGATAAGAAAATAGAAAAAATATATTTAATAGTTTTTGTTTAAAGACAAACGTCTATCAAGTCGTAATTTCATCTTCGTTTTATATGTTTTCCTTCAATTTTCAAGCTAACAATCTTATAATTTTACGAACACACATTCGGTCTGCGTTGATGAAATACCGCAGCTTCCTGTATCAAGTTGAATTATAGAGGCGTAAGTCGCAGGAAGCACATACAAAATGAGCGAAGATAGACAGCGGATGAGAGAGAAAGGGAGAACGTTCAATTTAAGCCGAGCCCACAAGCGCAAAAATGCTTCCGAAGGCTCCGGCCTGGTTCATTAAATGAAACCCAATAGCGGTTGTTTGCGTTGCCAGACAGCGAATCCGTCGCAAATTGAATGCCATATTGTATAGGATCCGCCCATGTTTGCTATATAGCTTACGCGCCCGCAGTTTTACAAAATCGACGCAAATGGCGACTGACATATATGTAATATATATATGTGTATATATATATTATGTGCACATGTTGTTTATCGTTAATTTACGAGTCAGTTAGATGTTGACAGAAACGATAGCATGACAGAAACGATAGCATGATGTAATAAAGCAAAATTGACAGCTAGTTTATTATTCGTCGTATCTTACAAAAACTTGGTCGTGAATAACGCAAAACTGCGTGCGTCGTGATAAAGGTTTGTTTTGCGCGCTCATCATTTTCTAATGGTTCAACAAACGTGCGTCAAACAATATCTCGCGACACGTTGGACGAATACGGGCTATCGCGACGATATAGAGCGTAGTTAAAACACAATTACCTCGACGCCCCTCTACGTCGACCCCACGACAGACCGCGGGCGTACCGCGCTGTCAAAATAGATAACGCTCGGAGTAAGTCACCCCGAAGTTAAAACCCATCGCTGCAACGGGCGTTGTGTAGGACCATTCACTTTGGGTTAACGTCGACAAAGGGTGTACAGGAGGATAGGAGGAAGGCAGAGAAAAGAGGGTGGAAGGAAGGGAGGGAAAGAGGGAGATTGTTACGGCGGGACCGTGATACGCTCGGCGTGCACGTTTTGTTGCTCACGACGAAGTTAGGGGTTGATATTGCTCGTCGTTGGGGGCTGCCAGTGTGACGTCACACGCCTGATTAACATAAACGGACCGGCGTTCGTTGACAGAAGCGTTATCTTTTACCGCCCGTAACCGCGCTTTCCTCCCGCGCGTAAGAGGGATATCAATTAAACGCGATAATGTGTCAGCCGGCAAAAGTTTGGAATTTTGTTTCATTTGTTAACCTGACCGTTCGAAGCGGCGGATTGTTTAACGCGAAAATCCACGCTCTGCTATCATCGATCCGTAGCTTATGACGAATTTCGGGCGAGGGGGATTAGTCTCCGCGCAGGAGGGATGACGCGCGCACGTCAACCCTTTTATTACGGGACCGGATGACTGTAACTATCTAACGTGACGACATTAGCGGAACCTCGTTGGCTCCGGAATTATTATTATTATTCTATAAATGGATACCAAAGAGGGAGATCCAGATTATAGGACATTATGGGACACCGCTCGCATACTTATTAGAAACGTGCATGCGTGCGTGCGTTTTTATTCACTCTCATGAAATCTCGCGTACTTCTCGTAATGTCTTTTGAACTTCTGTCGGTTACATGTTGTAACATTTCAAACGATCTGTCTATTGTATAACTGTAGAATCACACTTTCGAATTTTTTTTAATGGTAATTTGCGAGATAAAATTCTAGTTTTTTTCGGATTTTCAAAGAACACTTAACACACATTAATACCTTTTCTTCACAAATACGTTCTTATTATTTTTTGACAGTGTGAAAAGCTTGTCGCTTAACTTCCTCAACTTTAATGACACTTGAGAGTAACAAACGAACTTTGCAGCTGCATTTTTATTGTCTCATTTGTCATGGAGAGCTCAGTCAATCTCGATTAATAGCACCGATAATCAGTATTTAGTTGTTCAGTGGTCAAATTATTTTTGAAAAAAAAACATGTAAGAAACTGAAAGAAATAAGATTCTACGAGCTGATCGTCTGTGTAATGGTAATGCATATGATCAGAAATAGTTGATGTAGATATAGATAACAGATATAGATGTAAGTAAAAAGAAAGGAAGAAAATAAGAGCGACCCCGCGCGCTTTGGTGGGAGGAAAAAGACGATCGTCGGGGAAACTTTATCTCATTCATACTTTTGCATTTGAAAGCGGTAATTTATGCGCGCGGCGAAGTGAGACGGGAACGCATCACGAAGAAACGAGCGAGAGGGGACGAAAGTGCGACGGTGACAGAGCGTGCGTGCTGGCGTGCGCGACGAAGACGCACGAACGTCGCCATTATAATAGATATGTTAGCATGCAAACGCTGTCTTTTATACGTTTGCCAGTCTGCGGTAGTGGTGGCGATCTTCCAGGGCCGTCGATCTCCTTTTACTGTACCCCCGAATCCAGCTGTTTATCGATGTCAGTAAGATCAATGTCTGTTAAGTTGGCAACGCACGCGATACCTTCATGTGTCTCGTTCATTCATTCTTCTCATAACTTGTCAAACCGCGAAGAGAGAGAAGAGCGTACCACAGAAGAAGTGACGCAAGGATCAGATACTACTGTTGCGATGTTGTAAAAAGTCTAACTCTTTTAAAATTGAAAGAGAAGAACAACTTTCCGAAGATCAAAGATTGCAAAGAGAGGGAAGAGAACGAGAGAGAAGTTAGATCAAGAACTTGATATTAAGAATCGGAATAATGCAATTGGAACTATCACATCTTAGTGACGTGACATGATGTTTTACATTTTTATTGAACGTAAGTTGACCAGCTTCAAGATACAACAAAGTCGCCGCTACGAGACATCGAGATTGCCGTGGTAGACTTTGAAAAAATCCGCGGTATCTGATAAATCGATAGTTGATACGTCCCTGGAGCCTCGCGAGCAAAACGTGGAGGCGGCTCAAGAGGGGCGGCAAAGCACGGTTCGCCGGATCGGGGAGTGGTGAGAGGACAACGGCGGTAGCAACTGCTGCGGCGGGAGAGCGGGGGAGGCCGTCGGCAAGGCTCGGCGGGAGGCAGCGGGAGAACGCATGGGTTCCACGAGGGGACGGGGGAGGAGGGGGCGGCGGTGGCAGGGGTGTATCTACTTACCATACTCCCAGTATACCAAAGTCCCGCGGTCGACTCGCTACGCGGCAGATAGTAGTCGCTGGTAAAGCACGCTTCTGGACAGCAGTCGGGGCAAAAAAAAAAAAAAAAAAAAAAAAAAACGAGGGGGAACGGAAAAAGATAACTGAAGATAGACATTGGGAGGGAGGAGGGAAGAAGTCAAAGCGAGAAGATCGAGAATATATCCGCTAACACGTGTTCGCCGTTTACTCACGTGAATACGAAAGAAGGAAGCAGTGAGAGAGCGGAGATTTTTTTTAGCAAAGAGAAGATGTACCGCGAATCAAAGCTGAACCAGATAAAATGGCCGGACGGCGACGAATGAAAGTGTGACTAGATGTATCGCGTGTGACAGTATATCGTTGCGTGTTTCGTGTTGTTCCGGTCACGTGGTAGTCAGTGCCCCCTTCTCCTCTTGACCGCGGGGGTTCCTCCGGTGGGCGGTGGGGATGTCAACCGTGATTGGGAGGGATGTAGAAAGGGGAAGTGGAAGACCGTGCCTAGGATAGAAGAGAAGGAGATGGAAGAGGAGATAGCGAGGGTGAAAAGGATGGAGGAAACTCGAAGAGAGGACGTTGCTTCGACGTCGTAATGATGAGCAGGGTAAGTGTGTATATACAAGGTATTACGTAATATAATCTCTTTCTACATAAATAGTAAATTTTGTGAAGTATATTTTTTCATGAGGGAGGAAAAGTAAAAACATACATTTAGTCTTTATACATTATTTAAGGGAAAAATGGAAGAGGAATCCTAAAGCGTATATCATTCCGTTCCAAAAGCTTTTTTATCTATTCTTTTTTTTTCATAAAAAAAACTACCCTTCTTTCTCTTTCGTCTCTTTGGGAAAAAATTGAGGAACAACTTTTTACTACGGCATACGTATATGAATTAATGATATCGTACATTACAGTCCGCGACAGACAATACGCGGCGCGTCCCCTTCTTTGCCACAAGATGTCGGCTTAAATCGTCGTTTGGCAATGCCTCCGGGGCTCCGCCAGCGCGC
Organism: Pseudomyrmex cubaensis; assembly: GCA_014825685.1. Lineage (NCBI taxonomy): Eukaryota > Metazoa > Arthropoda > Insecta > Hymenoptera > Formicidae > Pseudomyrmex > Pseudomyrmex cubaensis. The sequence continues at coordinate 117,033 of QVOA01003867.1, read as the reverse complement.
TTAAATCGTACACTTGGCACACGAGCTAATTGGTCGTATCTCGCGTTAGTCGGCGTGTTTTATCGCGCCATCCGTAACCGGTCGAAACGTTCGCTCGTTTCAACGAGCAATTTAACGTAACACGAAATGGGTAACGCGCTCGTCGCCGCCCGATTTTTCACTCACGGTCCCCACGTGGCGCACGACCACGTGTTGACCACCATATACCGCGTCTTACGATCGGAAAAATCCTCACGTGTGTGTTTTCCTGGACACTCAGTTTATGAATTGTTAGAAATCACGCGTCAAAAATATATTATTGCTTTACGAAGAATCGTGCGATCCTTGATGTCTCTTGAAAAAGGTATTACTAAACGTACAAAAATATCTTTTCAATTGTTCTTGTTTAATTTCATTTTTTATCATCTTAGACTTTTTGATAACATTTTTTCTTTGCCACTCTCAAGTTGTTTTTTTCTGAGACTTTTATTGCCCTGCGTAACGTAAGTTTCTGGAGAGGCGACAGAGCGTAGGAAATAGATGCCAGCCGCTTCTACTTCTCTATCTTGCGGAGCCGGACATGAAATTGAATTCGTACCGTGAATAACGACTAACAAACCGCAGTTATATCGTAAAAAGCAATGCAGCGGGATGTGAATTAATTCTGGCTCGCACCCCACAGGCTATCCCGGAGCCCTTTTTCCCTCTTCGTCTCTTCTCGCGCGTGCACGCGGCGTTTCTCGTTTCCTCTCTCGCGGTGCTTCTCTCCTCCAACTGGAACGGTCCCAAAATTCAATAAAGGCGAACGAGTACGAGGTCTCCCCCTTGTCTCCGCCGTTTCCCGTATGAGTAGTAGTGGCAGCGGCGGCGGCGACGGCGACGGCTATGGGGTTAGGAGTGCCGGAGTCATCGCGAGGATACGGAGGGAGAGATCGAGGCTCGGTGCATACATTAGCGGGGGCAGCGTGAGCGGAGATACTGTCTGAACAAAGGGATCAGCTCGTACCTATCGAAAAGGCGATTAAGCGAGGATAAAGTTAACTTCGCCTTGGGCACTTTCGCTGGAAACACTCTCCGGAAAGGACCTTTCGTCCTGTATTGTGATTCGTGGTTATAGTACAAGGTATCGTTATTTTTCGGTGCACCGATAAAATCGATGTAATCGTTTAACGCGGCAAAGAATTACAGAGACTTTTCGCGATATTGATTTATATTAAACTTTTATAGCGAATGTTTTAAAAACTGTGTAATTCCACACACACACACACATGAAGTTGGAATCGAAAGTATTCAACTAAGATCAATTATTACAATTTATATTTTGAGAGCCGCATTTAAACGACAGAAAGATTAAATTATTTGCAACGCATTACGCGATCTCGCTAACTTGACACCACCTTCGTTGAAGACAATGAAGGTGGAAAACAAGCCGCGCACGAGATTGAGAGAAATAGAACGATGGCGAGGACAGCGGAGCTGACAGGACACAATATTGCAATAACTTCAATTACGGCGACACGACGGATTGCCATGGGGTAGATTCGACCGTCCTCCGCCCGCCCGGAGCCGACCACCTCCGCTCGTTTCATCCATTTATATATCCGAGTGACACAAACGTCGCGGTCGAATTGGCTGTCGGATCTGAAAGGGGCTGCCTTTAAACAAGTGCTTCTTAATAAACCATTGACGCGCGAAACCACCCTCGAAAATTCGCCCCTCAGCGCTGCGTTGTCACCCTTCCTCAATATCTAACGCCACGAAGCTCCGGAGCCGTCTAGGGACCTTTAGCTTTCGTTACTTCGTTAAATTCGGAAAGGAGAAGCGCATTCTGCGGTTCGAAATAAGCGTAACGAGACGTTCTGACATTTTTACTTTAGAATTTCCTTTTAAATTGTTATTTTTTGTTATTTTAATCATTCGTGAAAATATAACATTATGGAGTGGCATGAAAAGAGATTAAAAAAAGATTAAAATAAGTAATCAACATGGTTTAGTAGCCATTAGCATACGTGATTTTGCCTATAAATTACAAAAAAATCGTGAAGTGTTTATACGCTATAAAAGTATCTTTTTACACTGATAATAAAAAAAATTATCAAAACAGTTTTTGCGAAGACACGGTGACTTATCGACCGCCCGTTGCAGAGCGGGAGAGCAAACTCTGGAAAAATTGTACAGAGCCTTTTGCCCCGCGGGCTAAGGGTATTTCGCTAGGGGTGGGCACGCACCCTTCTTCGCTCACGTCCCACTCGAAATTTCGCTCGGCTAGCGCTTTTTTTAACATTTATTTGACAGCTGTCGTCCGCAATGCGTGCGCGTTTACCTACCGCGGTTGTCTTCGTGTCGAAGTCGTTCGAGAAGAGAAACGCCACCCTCCAAACGAAATAAGGACAGTGAAACTTTTCTAAGAAAGCTTTCTTGACCGAGACCGATGTTTCTTTAAGTAGTATTTATAAGTGTTATTAATCTCTCGAAATTCTAGCTTGTGTATTTTATTCGGTAAAGATCGTAAATTGAATTTGTATGATATCACTGCGAAGATTTCGCATTCTTTCTTAATAAGGAACATTTGTTACGCGCCAATTACTTACACCCACGGTACTTACAGCACGGCTGTTAATTGCGGAACAGTGTTTTTTTTTTTTTTTTAATCGGCGAGGAAATAACTAATAATCTCGTAATGAGTCGCTGCGAGAGAAAGAGAGAGAGAAAGAGAGAGAGAAGGTCTGTCACGCGATGCAAACGAATCAACGATATCGTTGAGCTAGGTTAATTACCCCATGACCCGCGCGCCAGAATGCGTGGCCGCGACACCCCACTTTCTCCATACACTGCTGTATTCATGCATGGACTTCCGGAAATGTTGGTACACGCGAAAATTGAATGCCGTATGCAACACAACACTTGATTGCAGATGTATTCATTACGTTAAGTTCAGTTAAAAAATTTTTTCTATTTGCTTTGATCACAAACGCAATAATTGAACTGTTAAGACGCTGTAAGTTGCGAGACATTTTCTGTTCTCAAAAGAAAAAAAAAGAAGACAGAAAATCTCGAAATCTCTCTATGTTAATTACTCCTTGGATTTACAACCTGAAAATCATTGAAATCTTTGCGCTGTATACATCAAAATATTTTTTTTTCGCTGAATTGTATCGCTATTCCGCTTTAAAACGTCAAATTTAATTTTCATCGAGGACAAATCGCATCTCCCTGTCGTTAGGGCTTCTTAAATCGATATTCGCGCCAAGGAACCTTTCTTTCCCTATCGGGCATGTCCGGGAGAATGATAAAACGTTTAACGGCGGGGTAATCGTAGGAAATCTCGATAAATCTAACGAGGTTTCGTTGGATCGTTTCGCGTTCGACCTTTTCTTTCCGATCGCTGATTTAAGTTTCGGGTGCGCAAACCCCAGAGCAAAATCCCGATAATCAAGCGGGAACTTCTTTTTTTCTCAGCCGCGCGGCAACGGCGTAATAAAAAGTACAGGAGCGACATTGCCGGGAATGTGACGTTCGGAGCCTGAGAACTTTGTCAATTAGACGGCGCAACAATTAGTCGTGGCCACTAGATAATAGTAGTTGTCCGAGTGATGGGAAATAAGTAATAACGTATATCATACGTATGGTCGTTGACCATATATTAACCTGTCTTTCTCTCTCTCTCCTTGACGCGCGCGCCTTACAGAAACTACGCTTTAATATCATGGTTACGCGATGCCTGCTGCGTTTCTCGAGAATGCGGTTTACAGCGCGATGTTGCGCAAGTGCTCGTTTTCCCAGATGCTTCCATAAGACAGTTCAACAGATCTCGCGTCGAGCAAAAGAATTGGCCGTGTATTGCGGAATGTAGCCTAGAAATTTGTGGGAAAAGCAATTATTCTGCACGCTGGGTGGAGTCACGTAAAATCGGAGAAAGAGAGAAATAAAATGTTTTCTTTACAACTGATAAATATGTAAAATGCACGAACTGTAATAATATATCTTCTACGTTACATGTAATTAATAATAATAAAAAAATAAAAAAAATGCACAAATGTTCTCGAGCGCTATACAGACATACGCGAGATTTTTCAACCTTTGTTTGCTGTCGGGCAAGAAAAAGATAGAGAGGCGCTCACGAGGATAAAAATCACTCAGAATGTCACGTAGATGAGGTGCGGCGCGCCTACTTTCCCAGTGCACCATGTCTCGTTTCCACGGGAGTCTCATCGTTGCGCTCCTTGCCTCGGGCCCTCGCGAAGGATTTCCTCGACAGAGCGAGCACCGGACTGCCAGCCGAAGAAAAACCTGGCTGGCTACCTGGCTCGCTCTCGCGTACGTGAGTTACGTGACGCCGGATCGGCTGTCGATTTATCGCCGCGATCGCGTACGGCGTGTACGTACGACGACGCACGGTCGCGGCACTCCGTCCAACCGGATGTGAGATTCGTTCCTCGACGAATCCCGCGCGAACGTGACGTCCTCCTTAAACGCGTTAGTGTGTTGCTCATCACTCTTAACACGTTTAAGACGCGGAACACATTGACTTTTAGCGCGAAAAATCCTTCGAATTACACGCGTTTTTGTGACGAGAGAATTTATCGAAAATAGAAAAAAATTTCTCTAAACTGTCAAAGCCGCGTCACTTTAACGACCTGTAAAAAAAAAACGGCGCGTCCTAAAAGCCTCATTGGATAGATGAGAAACGCGAAAGTCTGGAACGCTCGCTTTCTCTAAAATCGAATCGCGGAAAGAAGAGGCGCGCCAGCAATTTTCGGGATGGTCGCAAAATAATGATGATCTTTATCCCTAATGAAATTAGTCCTGCTGCTTCGGAACGCGCGGGAATAGACATCGTACCGTGAAATTACTATAATAGGCGGCGGCGGCGGCGGCGGGGTGGCAGAATTCCCCCTTAACGCACACGCACAGACGTCACTCGCGTGTGGAGAGACGTCGAGAAACGCGCCGGCTTCCACGTGTATATTACGTACGTGGATTCGCGGGAGGACGCGGGATTGGATCGGTTCCGCTTGGTCCTCACACCGATGCGGAACGATCCCCCGGCCTATTTAAAGAGAGCGCCTAAATATAGTTCGCCTTTTTGCCGGAATTTAAAATTACGGTCGTAAAGAAACCGAGGGCAAATTAGCCGGGGATTCGACCCTCCTGAGGGAGCTGTCTCTAGCCTCATCTGAAGTCGAGCACGAGTGGATCCTACATCTCGCGAGAAGTTATCTTGTCTGTACGCGCGAAAGTTCGATCGCTTTCTTTTACTCGAAAAACATAAGAGACGAGAAAAAAAGTACAAAGTTCGTCACACAAGTAAGGGATTTAAAAATTATTTTGAGACGTTGTGTGACACAATGCAATGAAACAAGACGGAACATAATAAAACAATTAAAAGTCTCGATATTTAACGATAAGAGCAAATCGTCGAACAATTTTGTCGCACCTGCCCTAACTATTCTGTCCAATTCTATTACGCTGTCGTGACAATGGTATACTTCCTCGACGTCCCGTGGCCTTGTCCGGCTCTTCTGGGGCGATGGTGTCGAGACCCGCAGCCCCATGGGCTCGCTCTGGTGGAAACAATTGCTGCCGCGGGGCATCATTTACATCATAAGCAATCATAATGATCGAATTTTCGGCGAACGACGATGATCCAACGAGTGGAACGAGGGGAGCCAATTCAGAAGTGGGTACCCACTTACCGGCTGTACGAACTATGCGCTCTCTCGCGCGAGAGAGGGACTCTGACCCTCCTCCACCTCTTTCGACCCTATAGCTTCGGGCTACCTGCGCCCGTTTATATGAACTAGCACCCATAGTCCCTCCTCTCTCTCTCTCTCTCTCTCTCTCTCTCTCTCTCTCTCTCTCTCTCTCTCTCTCTCTCTCTCTCACCGGATGCCGAGAAGAGCACTTCGAAAAAAGTAATTGTCCAAAAAATTTCGAGGACGATGAAAGGCGGCGCCCCGTCAACCATCTACTCACGTTCTACGCATTTGTTTGTCTTCACGATACGCAATACGTTAAAACATACAGTCACGCCATGATCAGTCAACGTGTCGAGGCAACTTCACCAACGATGATCGTTAATATGCAACGTACGAACGAGCGAGTGTTCTAAAATGACAAACGAGTACGCATCGTATTATGTATAATAACGAGTTATCGCAAACGATATGCGAAAAAACGCGGCATTTCAATTTTCCGAACGCGCGCACGAGTAAAACAACACTTTGCGGAGGATGTTTGCTCGCGCGGCGCTCAGTCGCGGCGATAATATAAGGAGTTTGCACGACTATTTGCGCTCAAATGGCCGGGAAATTCTCAACAGTAGTCGACTTGAAAATCGCTCGCACGAACGCAAATGATTTCGCTTTGTCGTTCCCGGCGTGCTTCGAATTTACGGAAGCTCTCTTCTCGCTCGCGAAACAAACGCGTTCGTCAGCAGCGGCGTGACGACGACGACGACGACGACGACAACAAGGACGACGGCGACGTTGCCGGTATTTTCCAGCCTGGGGTTTACCAAAGACGGCGAGAGCCGTCTCTGTTTTGGGCTTTGCCGACGCGCGCCCGCTCGCTCTCTCTGTATATACGACTGGACCTATCAGTATGCGGACCACGAAACGTGGTCGGAGCCCCCTCGTCTTCCTTGTCCCTCTCGGTCTCCTTCTTCGTCCCTCGGAACCTCTGCGTCTCCCTCTGTCTCTGACAAACACCCTGTGCCTCTTCTCTCTTCCTCTCCGTCTCTCCTCTCTCGCTCTTCGCTTCTATTTGTCTCTGCCTTTCTCTCTCTCTCTCTCTCTCTGTCTCTCTTCTCTCTCATGATGTTCTCCATCCCTCCGCACGAACGCGCGAGGCGAAACGTAGGCTGTTTCGGAGAGAGTGTTTCCACCGTAATGCCGAAACAGTATTGATTGCAGCCTGCCTAGCTTAGCTTTGCCGCCTACTGCACCTAACAACGCTCACATCTAAACTACTCGCGCGTATTTTCGCACGACTGCCTTCGAAGACAAACGAAATTAACTATGCATATTAACTAACTGTCATCGGACGTGCGGCGCAAATATCGAGCAGTTTCTCCCTTCCGGCTACGGGGAATGGGGAGGGAAGGTGAGAGGGGGAGGGTAGTTATCGACTTACCGCATTGGCTTTTGCTCGCCGACAACCTATATCTTCGGCAAGTCTAAAGTTCTCGTGTCCGTGTGCGACGCACAACTTCGTATAACGTGCACCGAAAGTACACGGATCGCTCGAGGGTGCACACCGCTTCGATGCGCATCCATTAATATATCGACAGGCTACGATCGCACGGTTCACGGAACGCTTCGCTCGCAAATCTGTTCCCGGTCGGCCATGACGACGAGGCGGAAATCGTGCCCATCGTCCTGGACCGAAATTGGCTGGAGGACCGTAGTGAAGGGTAGTAACGACGTAACAATGACCTCGGTCGGAGGGTAGTAGTCGGCATCCGCTGACTCGGAGGACGATGGGAACGGCAATTCCATCTTCAGGAGAATGGGGTTGCCCTATCGTGACTCGGCAGATAATTAGACGGGTAATCGAGATCGGAGTTTCGAAGTATTACGGCAGTCCGCAGTTTAATATAAGCTGGCGATCCCGTAACTTCCTCCTGACCTCGTCTTTCACCGATCTATCCAAGATATTATCACTCGTGTTCAGATTGCAGAATTTACTGTAACTACACACGCGTCGAGTTTTGCTCAAAACTATAAACTAATTCACATTGTGTGTGTGACTTTCCTGCGGACAATAATTGACAGATCTATGAGATTTATAGACCGTGCGATATATATGTGTTATACTTTATATAAAAATTCTATCTGAACTGATTGAAACAATTGCCGTGAGAGTAGTGTCGATCTGACAAATCGACTTCAATAAACTGCCGCAAACTACGAAGGTCTCGACACGACCTTCGACACTCGTCTCGGTATGGTCACCGCGCGTATTCGTTCGTCGCGCGTTTTTCCCATAAAAACAGGGTGTATACGGATTCGAGCGGGTCTCTCGCGTGTGACTCTGCGAGATTTTTCGAGGGTTTGGGAGACATAATGAGGCGGATCGATTGCCCGGGTGCATTACCATCACAATGGCGAACACCCCCCGGAGACGCCTATGCCTAACACAATTGATAGACGGCAGGAATTTCGGAAGAAAACGGGAAAAACGCGGGGAACTCTGCGATCTCTGAGAGTAGAAAAAGGGAAAAGAAAAGAAACGGGGCGCGAGAGGGAGAGAGAGAGTGAGAGAGAGAGAAAAAGACAGAAAGGGAGAGCGCGGTCACACCAACGGGCTTATTAGTCAGCAATGTGATCTATTTGCCCTGTACTCGCATAAAGAACCTATATTATTGTGCCACTATGTTACGAAGGAGGGCGTTATTGCCCAACAGGGACCTCCAGTTAGGCTTCTACTACGAACCCGCGTGGCGACGTATGGTGTACGGTTATGGGCACCGTTCTTTCTCTCTTGTCTCGTTCCGCGCTCTCCTCCATCATCGACCACCCGCGGGGTCTTGCTAATATGCCGGTAATATTTCCTCCATTCCGGATATCGCTTTATTATTTCCTGCCGGCACGCCACGGTTATCGACAATGAATTCTACATACGCGGAGAAATAGCGTGAGAAATTTCGGAAGTAACGCAAAATGCATATATCACGACACTTTTGTCATAAACACGACCGCGAATCAATTCTTTTTCTTATAAAAATATTATATTTTTAATATGTGTGCGTTTTTATTTTTTTGTGATATATCTAACTTATATTTTATAATAAAAATATTAGGTATTGCAAAAATATTGAACGGATTTTTGTTTGATAATAATTTAGCGCCCTTGCAGACACGCGATAGACGAATGTTGTCAGTAACAGAACGGCCTCGGTTTCCATTGTCAGTTTTGGTCGCTCGGACTGGTAGGCATTGTTTAGCGTTCCGCGGATTCAGCTCTGTGTCTGACTCATGCGATCGGCTCCCATCCGCAATAACCGAATCGAATCGACCGTCCTCCGACTCGCTCGTTTTGGTTCTCGCACCTCCGTTTTATACGAGTGACAATGACGTCACATAAGGAGCAAGGAATTTCCATTGTTCTCGACGACGACGCGCCGCGACGAGCGTCGACTTTCGCGACGAGACTTTCACGCCGCCGCGGCGGTTGCGGAGAGTACAAGGTGTGATCGGTGTTGTAGATCTCGGTATAAAAGAGAACGAGCGCCGGCTTTCATATCTTTTGCTTGATTCGACCTAGAAACTGTCTTGTAGTTCGTTTCGTAAAACTTTCGGTCGGCGCGATACTCTCCGCGTTATTTTGCTGGAAGAGAAGTTCGGCTTATCACGGAAAGTTTGACAGAGGTTTCTCTGCCGGGAAAGGGAAGCGAGGATCGCGCGCAGAGCAACGAAACGCTTTCGGAAAATCCATAGCGTCAAGGAATATACAGGGTTCCGCTGTGGCGGTACACAATGGCGCGTTGTAGAAAGGCAGGGTGATAAGAGGAGCGAGCGGGAGCAAGCGAGATCGTCAGCCGGACAAGAGAAAAGGGGAGAAGGTGAGAGGGAGAGAGAGAGATAGAGAGATAGAGAGAAAGAGAGAGAAAGAGAAGCACAGAGACGCGGGGAGAGCTTGCGGCGTCGGTCTTTGCCCCGAGTACGTGCTTCGAGTGACAAAGCTTCCAGCATGAGACCGACCGACCGACCGACCGTACGAACGCCAGAACGATACGACGCATCAAGGTCCTCGACGATCGATAGACAGACTCGACTTCAACCTGGAACTATCCTTGCGCGCTCTTTTGTGCCTCTGTTTAATATTTCGTCCGTACTACCTACCTGCGGATACGCGCCACGTCTATGTGTCATAGCCGGGGATGTCTCTCTTCGCGTGTCGCTATTCCGTCCGCGGATCGGTAAAAATAACAGCGAATTCGGTAAAGATGTAATTTCGAGAAATTATACACACGCCGCGTTTTTAGTATTTAAATAAATTTAATCATCGCGTTTTAATTTTAATCTGCAGAAACTGTTGTTTCTTTTTACGAATGTAAAGTTATTCTCTTGGCGCACTTCTTTTGTTCCGACAAAAACTTACAGCAAACTTTCCCTTTTGAAAGTGATATCTCGATTAAGCTTACAATTCCGCGATAGTCGACAATGGCGGATTAGATGGAGAGAGGCGGTTGGTAGGTGTCGGCAGATCTGTATCTGGCTCCATCGAGCTGGTCGCGCCCGCTCTCAGGAGCGTGAAATGAAATTTGACAGATCAGACCGAGACCCTCTCGCACTCGGCTTCTCTTTTCGTTCCCCGCCGCCCCCGTACTCGGTCATCTCGTTCTTTTCGTCGCAACCTCGAGAGCTGCAAAATGGCGTTGGCGCTCGTTCCCCCCTGGGTCCCCGCACCTTCGTCGGTGCCCCACGGCATCGACAGGCAACTACAACACCTCTGTCCCTCACGCGCAACGTTGCCCCCCTCTTTCTCTTTTTTTGCTTTCTCTCTCTTTATCTCTCTCGCGGCGCACCCCATTTTATACGATTCTCTTTTATCTGTTACTTCCCTGTCGCCGCCACCACCGCCGCCGGTTATGCTCCCCCGGGGCATCCGCTGGAGAGAGCGGGTCTCCTTAGTTCCAACCCGACACCTTTTTACAAATACATCACACGGCCTTCTGGCCCTTTGCCGCTTCTCACCCCAGACCCCCTCCCTTCGTCGTATCGCTGTCCCATCGTAACGCTTCGTTGTGTCGGAGGTGGCGCGTGGTAGGTGCCCCCATTTGCTTAAGCACATCAAATGCTCAAGGCCACTCAGCTTTCGCTCACTTTGCACGCCAGGTACTTACCGTAACTGCGTGAGCTCTGCGGAGTTATTGGGAGACTCGGCGGAAGAAATTGCAGTCGCGAGTGCTTCAAATTTTACACTTTTTGTCAATGTAGTTAATCGCAAAGTTGACAAGAAAAAAACAAGAGAAAATTTTTTAGAGCAATATTTATAGAAATATCTTTCTAATAATCGGTTCTTTTTTTTTCTTCTGCTTCGGGGAGCAAGAACCAGTAACGTGTCGTTGCGCAGCGGGAATATCCTGATGCGATTTCGTCTGAAACCTAACAACCTTTTTTTTTTTTGCCTCGCTCTGACACCCCTGTCCGTCGACATAAGTAACATAATCTGCGATCAAAGTGCGGGAACGTCATCGTCCGCCGTTGACGATCGTCATCACCCCGCCTTCTTTCTCGCGTCCAAACATCCGATCGTGTGACAGCTGTCCCCGCATCGGAAACCAAATTATATATACTCAAAGGATCGCTGATCTCTATTTAGATTCTTATCTTTCGCGCCGTGACGCAACACCCGGAGATGTAGTCAGCGGCGGCGTGTCCGGTGACTGTGATCGTTATTAGCACCTCGATAACGAAGCGCTATGGCGTTCAATAATGGAACGTGTGAACGCGAAACGGACATGCGATTTAATCACGTTACTTCGAAAGCGATCGATAATCTCTAATGGAGACATGTAGTTTTTACTATATGATGGTGTATTTGATTGCGGACTAGATACGACATTTCGTTTTTTTTCGGGATTTTTTAATAAAAAAAGCAGAGGTTTGTCAGAACAATAATTTAACGTTTGTTCTTGTCTCTTTTTTTTTTTTTTTTTTCCGTGACGATAGACGACTATACGATGCCGCGGACGACCGTAAGTGACGAAACGAGGAAGAAACGAAATGCTGAAACATAAAATTGAAAAGTTTGACGTACGGCGGTTTATGGGAGTTTTAGAAGATAGTAAACTCGCGCGTTATTCCTCCTTTTCTCCGCGCGAGTCGTTATATTTTTCTTTCCGCAGTTCACGGGTTCTCTCCGCAGTGGATTTTTGTTGCCACCCTCGTTGCCGGGATGTTTGTCGCTCAAACGAAACCATTTTCTCTCTTTCTCAGTTCGCGTTCTCTTCCCCCGTTTCTGTCCTCCTCAACGTGAGTTACTGCTTCGCCACTCGCGCGATGATTTATCTCGAATCATCGTCTCCGTTTCTTGATTACAAACATTTACTCTCGTGATTGATTTGCGTTTCGTTCACTATAATGACAAACTTTCGAATGTTTATAATTTATGATAGATCTTCTTCAAAATATAATAATTATAATAATTAATAAAAATCTCGTAAAAAAGTGAGAAAACACATGCAACTTTGCATTTGTCACGATTCTACACGAATACAATTTCCTCTTTTACGAACTTTGCCTGTCCGGGATAAATTTTTAAACTCGGCGATAATTAGCACGGAACGAGGAAGTGTACACGAAGGGGTGCGCTTTGATAGAGCCTACTCGCGAATAAAGAAGTTGTTCGGCATTCCGATCTCATTGAGCGCATTCCGAGATCCCCGTTAACGGAACGGTTAATTATCAGAGGATTTTTCGGCTACGCGTCGGCCGCACCGCCCTCTCAATGCCGGCGGACCTAAGGGGTTAGGCGATGAACTTCGACTCGGTAATGAAGCGCTTCCCCTCTTTGCCTAAACGAGTCGTCGCCTCTGCTTCGGATATATTTTATTGCGCGGCCGGTCTGGTTTATTATCGCCACGGTTCGCGCGGCCTCCGTCTCGCTTTTGTTTCACGACGTCTTCGTCACTCTTATCCTTCGCTACACAGCTTCACTTCCCTCCGAACGGAGCGAGAGAGAAACGTTTCTGCCTAGATCAACCCTTCCTCACGCCCGACGACGACGACGACGACGACGACGACGATTCCGACCCTCGGAAAAACAGTGGCGCTCAACGAGCCGTGCTGTCGCGCACGAGTTCGCGCGAAATAAAAGGGTTATATGACCGTACATCTTATACACCCCGGGGGTGCCATCGTGAGAAGCATGCTCCTTCCAGCACGCCTGTACACCTTGCTGACCTTTTGACACGTCGAATTATACACGTCGCGGTTCATTTGAGTACTTTCTGTATTTTTATAAGTTGAAAATAGTTTCTCAATTAAACGGGGAAAATAATTTCTTAATTAGAAACAAAATCTCGTGTGTACAGATGCATGGATATACGTTGATATCAGTGAAATAAGCTCAACTCATCATCTATTCATAAGAGCTTCCGCACATACGACCGTATCGTGAGTTAACAATGCATATGATGTCGCGTTGATAATCGCGCGCGCTAACTTTTTAAGTGAGTTTACATGAAATAAATTATCTGTGGAATATGAGAACCGGCGGCTTTTAACGGTACGAGCTTAAAACTATAATGCGCCCTAATCCGGCAATATCTCATGCTGTCTTGCGGGATTCGTCGCTCACGCACAGCCGCTCGTCCCTATTTAGTGGATCATATATATTATACCATTCTCATCGGCGGATCAACCCCTCGTCGAACGACATTCTATCTTTCGCGATTGAAAAAAAAAAAAAAAAAAAAAACAAATTTGTCAATCCCGAATTTTGTTACATTTGATACGTTTATTGTTGTGGTTTTGATTGTTGTTTATCCTCCTTCTCCTCGATATTGCACGATCTTGCGTGCTACCCTTGTAGATCTGAGAATGCCTGAAGTAATCAAAACCCGGCGTTTGCGAGTGTGAATAGTCACACAGAGGTGGAGAGGAGAAGGATGAGAGAGCGTCGTCTTAGCACCGCATCGGCATCTGTTCGCGAAGGAATTACGACGTAACTTTGTCTCCCAAGATAGCGCGACGGTTCCTCTGGAGCTGAGTGCTACCCTGGATAGAGTGTAGGAAACGATGGAACCCGTTGGGTGAGAGGGACGGGGAATGGAGGGACACGAAGGTTACGAAGGAGATGGGGTAAAACCGAGAAAGAGCGGATGGGAAAGAGAAACGAGGAGAGATCGAGAGCAACGGGCGACCGGTAAGCACGGGAGTGTGCATGATGGGTGAGGCTCCTCCGAGGCTTGAGTTTCCATTGGGGTTGGTTCTTGCGATATAAGCTCTCGCAGCCACAGCACCGCCACCCATCCTGGGCCTGCCGCCCCCCGCGCCCCCCGTAGACCCGCCAGAGCCCTTGCGCCATCTCTCGCCTCCCGCACCACCACGCAGTTCGCCCGCAGACCCCTGCGAGACATACAGCATACCCACTATCACCCACAGATAGTGGTGGTTCGGGTCGTCTCTCGGTGTGCTACGGGGTGTCGCGAGCCTCATACATATTCAGCGGATGCATCACCCTCCTCCCACACTCACCCTCCGTCGCGCACCCCCTCTCGCCGTCTATCCTCGTCGCCCCGCGCGACCTCCACCCGAACTACCATCGGTCATCTATTGCCCCGACGTTCCCAAGGGCCCGCGCCATGCCGGACGTGGACCAAACTTTCCCCGGCCGCTCGCTAAACTCGAATTACGGAGCAGTTTTCGAGACCGATTGATGTTTAGGCGTTTTATCAAAACCGAAAAGCGCCGCGGGAGTCGGCCGTTCCCGTCGAGCCGACGCTCGGCGTCGCGCTTTGTCGTTCAACCGATAGGCTTCCGAACTTCATATTTGCTGATCGCGCATCGTCTCGTTCCCCCGGTCTCGCATTTCGAACTTCCGCGGAGGATCGATACATGCGAATCAACTCCGTCGTGAGCATCGACGTAAACAATACGGATATATCTTTTATCTTACACATGCACATTTTTTGTTAGAAACGTGTCGCAGCAAATGTCTGTAACTGTAACAGATATCGAAAACAAAGTATATTGCATATCTCTTTACGTACAACATACAACATGATGCGAGCTCTCTGGCACAGAGAAAAAATTTTTTTTTTTTTTTTTTTTATAAGTCTCGTTATCAGTGTGTACCGATGCGAGATATCTTTTTTCGATAACGAAAAAAAGTGTGCCGCGTGCTTGTCCCGCGAACGAAGTGTTTAACGGCGGTCGCATAAATATTTACACCCGCTCTGGTGTTTTTAGCCCGCGCGCGGAATCGAGATTACATCCGAATACATATGTAACAGTTCGCAACGATATTAGCAGCATTGCAGTATTTATGAAGCGAAGTTACGCCGAGTGATTTCCATCGCGTGGCAACAAATTCCTGGTCGCTGTGCATTAAACGCCTAGCGATGACGCATTTGTAAAAACTCGCTCGAAGTTTTCTTCGCGGCGATCTTTTGAATAATCGCCCGAGTGTCGATCCGGCGTACAATTATTCTAATTAATCGCGATTTAACACGCTGATCGAAGTTTCGTCGCGTTCTAACATGTATATTCGATTCACCGGTAAAAATTTCATCGCGCTATTCTTTCAAACGATTGACGGAGCAAAACAGCTGGGAATTCTAGTAGCGGTCGGTCGCGAATTTATTTTCGCTTCGCGTTTGCTCGCACTCGGGAGACAAAATCTGACACGCGAGAGAAGCACGGCTGTCGACGACGCTTGCTCATAACACGTTCTGTGGCGTCGAAGTGCGCAAACGCGATCGCTGACATCCGACGCGACAGAGCGGCCATTTACATAATAATCCGAGCCGCGGGAACGACACGTAATTGATATAAATACGCCGGGCGATGACGGTACCGACAGACGTACGGCAGACCGTGGCCGCTGGCCAACCTATGGTATCCATGGACTGGCTCCGCATAACTTAGCATAAATAATAAATAATATTGTGAACGCGCGTGCCGGTGTTAACGCATGTGCGTCATTAATACGCACATCCTATCTTCCTCTCGCTTTCTCTTTTACACATCCGATCCCGCCGCCCCGTTGTATAATCCCTCCTCTCCCCGCGCGATTCGCGTACATAGTATTATATTATACTATATATCTACACTTATGTGCATGTACCTGCCAGCTCGCGTCTGTCTACCTTTGCCATCGACGCGCGCCGTCTCGCCGAGTTCATCGCTACGAGCACGTACTATGCAATTCGAGGAGACGATTTATGCATCTTCGATGTATGCTCATCAAATACCAACAATCGCCGTGACGTTCGTATTAACTGCGACCGAACATCATGCCAGAGACAAGTCTATGTGTCTAAACTGATGAAATTATTATTTAATTGTTCTTTTTTTCTTACATGTGTATTCTGCGCGAAGTAAGTGTTGTTCGGCGAAATTTTTCGAGTTCTTACGTTATAAGAAAAAAATAGACTCGCTGACGCGCGAAAACCTTCGTTAGCTTCAAACTAAAAGAGTAAACATCATAAATTGCTGTCGCGTAAAGATATCGTCGCATCGAATTTTTATGTTGGCCGCGAGTAAATACTCGGAACGGCAGTTATTCGGCTTATCGCTGCGTTACAATGCAAAATTCAGAGAAGCGTCTGCACAGAAAAACGTTGTTTTGTGTCGTAACAGTTAGTTTCCAATAAAATCCTTCGACTTTCGACTAATTTATTTTTATTGTTTTGCGAACATCTACGCACGTCCATTTTCTGATATTGTGAACTGGAGAATACAACAACAGGTCATCCCCGGAAAAAATATTGCTCTCGAACTAACTTCTCTTCAAGATTGTTCCTATCTTCTTCACGTGATATACCACGCGTTCGCGTGAATGAGTGAAAGCTCTCTCATGCTTATTTATAATTTTATTTTTGTCTTATAGAACTTTGTTTTTGTATTTTTCAACACTCCGAGTCACGTAACCTTATTTATACATGTACATAACATTACAATATAGATATATTTTACTTTTTTACCGGTAAAAGTGAATACTAGCTCATGTTCTCTTCTGAGTTTTCTCTAAAAGATTCTCAAAAATTGCATCGCTAAACGGTCTAACCACCCACATAAATAACCGCACAGCTGTTATTACCTCAAATCTCTCGTTACGCGAGTAAATTATAGTATTCGAGTAAAGTATGTTACATCTTGAAGTGTGTTACTCCGCGTTACTCCGATGCGCGATACCACGCATCTTTGCGACGGCGTTGCCAATAATAAGATTCGCATGTACTTTGTCATTACGGTGATTACGTTTAGTTGGCTAGTTTCTCCGCTTACACCCGTATTTTCTCACCACTCGGAAGAAACGAGTTCTCGCCTCTGGGCGAGAGATTTCGTAATACATTACAGCGCGGCCCGAAGCTGTTAAAGCCGCGAGACGTACGCAAACTATGCTGCGCGTCGTTCTCTCGATCGCGCGCGATCCCATGGTATCTCTCCTCGTGGTGGTAATGATTGAGGAGGAAAGCGCACGGTAGTCGGCGAGGTAGCCGGGTGTCTCTTTCGCGTGTAACCGAATAGCGATGCTAATCTTGTCGCGGTACGTGGATACACGGAACGGAAAAGAGAAAGACAGAAAGAGAGAGAAAGTAAGGGAGAAAGAGAAAAAGAGAGAGAGAGAGAGAGAAATCCAGCCCTGCGTGTCTCACACCCATCCGAGTTCCAGTTCCAGTTGCAGGGCCGGCGGCGGCGGTGGCGATGACGGCGTCGTCGTCGTCGTCGTCGTCGTCGTTGTTCTACCCGGGTGTTCGCTTCCAGTCCCTAATACCCTTTATCGCGAATTAAGATGTTGTCGGGGTGTGGTAGCCGCTCGTTTCCCCGTTCCCCGAATCGGTCGAGTCGATTCGTCCAAAGTACCCCGCAGGTACCAAAACACACGAATAACGAAGGCACGCTTAAGCGTTACCAGGAACGAGAGTAATGAGTAGCGCGGCTACCATCGAGTTATAGCGAGACGGATCGTTGAAGACGATAAAGCGTTCGTTGAAGATAAGTGAAGGACACGCAATGTTACGCATCTCGTTTATTCTCGGTGCACAAAATATAAGACTCAGAATAGAAGAGATGTAAGGGATTAGATAACCTGGCGGCTCTCCTCTGTTTCCTCGGCAGATATATATTGTTACGTCTGTCATACTTATATCAGAGAGAACGAGGGAGAGAGAGAGAGAGAGAGAGAGAGATTCAAAAGCGTCTCGCGATAGTGGTCTCCATGGTTCACTGATTCGTATCGATTTATAACAAGCGATACGACGTATTCGCGGCGAATGCAGTAGCAGCGCGCATCGCATCGTCGCGCTATCGTCTTTCTCTCGCGCAATCGGGAAGCTCAACGCACCCCACCTTCCGCGCAATATATATTGTATATATGTGTGTGTATATATATATATATATATATACATATATAGGCGTTATATATCGCGACCTCCCCGACGACGTAAGCGCCAGGGGCCGTTGATGCACGATGCTCCATTACTTCCTGGCACGCCGTAAATAACCGGAGAGCGGCATTTGCGTGCCGCGTAGTAAACATTCAATAAACGGCCGAGATCCGTTTACGGGAATGCATAATGCGCTGGCGGAAGGTCGACGACGTGCCGAGGCAGTTTTCGGCTTGGGATCGCGGCCCGATTTCAGACCGCCCCATGAGAAAGTGCCGGCACGGGGTCCAAGCCGAATGTTGGAAAGGAGAAACGCGACTAACTGCGGCTACTTACGCGAAAAAGAGCGTGGTGCGAAAGAACGAATAACATGCGAGAATATCGAGGGACATAGTCGCTCGAGTCGTTTCTGTATATGTATATATACAATATAGATAGATATATATATATATGTGTGTGCGTCAGTCCGTAACTTAGGATAATGGCACTCTCGTATCTGCATATCGGTTATCGGTCCCGCCACGGCTCAGACTCTGTTCGTCCTTGTCGCTGCCGAAGATCGCACCCAATTTGCGGACGACCGAAATCGCAAAACTTCAGACATTGATATTCCTGCGTCTGTGAATTTTCGAATAATATTTTACGAGAAAAGGTTGGTTTTTTTTTTTATTGAAGGAAATATTTACTTTATCAAGAAAACAAATCACTGAGAAAGAGAGAAAGAGAGAGAGAGCGACGTTGTAGATTTTGATTCCATTCGATAACAAACTTGACACTCGATAAAAAAAAACATTACAAGACGACAGAATTCGAGAAGCGATCGTCGTTACATCTGCATTCCATTAAAGATTGATTACCGATCTAATTATCGATATTGCTGTAACCGCGTAATTTCTGTTGCGAAGGAGCGTGTCTCGCGGATTTGCGATCGACGGCGCGTTGGCTCGCGCGCATATCGATTAAACCGGAACCCAGTTAACTCGAGCGCTAACTCAAAGTCAGATTCTGCGATTTCTCAAGGCCCGTCTGCAATCACGACGAGTCGGTTTCTTTTCGCCTCGGCCGAATGTAACCTGCGATAGACGATCGTCCGGATGCTGAGAAGATTGCAGGAGCGGAGCAATTTATCCGCGATCGCCCCGGAGGAACCGATGATCCATGAGTGGCCGGAGGGCACCGAGTAATCCGGTCGGTAATCAAGAACCGCGGCGTCGGTCGTAGCGATCGCCGGAGCGCATTCGCGCGGACAGGTTTATCAATGCATATTGGAAACAAGTTGGCCGTTAAAGAACGACCCGGCGCGGTCGCGGCAAAAAGAAAACGATCGACGACGCTCGATCTCTTTTTCTACTTTCTCCCTTGGAGTATCGGTTCGTCGTTCCTCGCGGTACAGGTCTCTGTCCCCAGCGCGAGCGCGCGGCGTCCCTGAAATATGCCGTGCGTTGTGAGTTAGTTTAATATGCAAATGGCGGGAGAGATAACGGGCCGATCCGCGAAGAGTGGAGAAGGCTAAGTCGTGATTCCGGTAGCCGTGTCTTCCCAGCCCTGTTTGTCTCTCCTTCTTCTTGCTTGCTCTTCTCTGCCTCCGGTCTTACCGAGCGACTGTAGAAGATGAAGAGCGTACGTGGGAGGAAGGGAAAGAAGGAGAGGGAGAGAGAGAGAGATAAAGAGAAAGAGAGAGTGGTTAAGAGAGCAGAAAGAGGAGAAGAGCGAATCTCGCTCGCTCGCTCCCGATGAGTGAATTGAGAGATAAGCGGCCCATGCTTAGCCCCCCACGGACGCTCAGGGACGCATCTTTCTTCAGAAATCGATAATGTGACAAGATTTCTTTCCCGGGGACGTGTCTCGCTGGAAAAAAGCAATCTCTTTAATAAGCTATTCGTGATTTATACGAACAATCGTCCCGACATTCCATCGATCGTCTTGTAGTGTGGACACTCGAGAAATAGCAACATATCATAGCATTTTCCGAAGCTTATGCACAACGAAGTATCGAAATGTACTAATTTTTCAATCTGTATGCACAATTGAAAAATCCTGTTTGACCGACATCACTTAAAATTCATCCTACACGAACCGGTACATTGCCAGCGAGAGTCTACATCCCTGGTCATTTAATCCTGTAATGGTCTGTCGAAGATGCGAACGTGTCGTGCGGAGGTGTATCTACTCTCCGCCATCCTGCAGCGCGGTCATCCTTCCTCTCCTCCTCGTTCTGGCGTTCTCGACCGCAAAGCGTGATCATCGCTTCGGAGAGGTGGTGAGAAGAGCAGCGATCGCGTCGTCGTCGTCGTCGTCGTCGTCGTCGACCTCTTCGCCATCGTCGTTTTCTTCCTCTTTTGCCTTAACACTCGCTTCACGACGAGAAAGAAGAAGAACCGTGACGTTGTGGCCCGGCACCGATGTTCGTCGTGACCTCGCTTGGGTATTCGTCAGTGTACGTCGGTGTATTCGCGTGTGTAGGAGGCACGAAGGGGCCAAAGGGGGTTGGTAGCTAAGGTAGGTAAGCGCTTCATTAGGCCGCGAGAGCTCCCTAATTACACACGGCCTCATTAGCGGCTTCCACTCTCCCTCTCCCGCGCGCGCGCTTGTCTCCCCACGTGATGTTCCAGCACCACCTATATACGTGTATTCTCTGAAACCTCTTCGCCCTCTCCGTGCTATCTCTCACTCTTCGCAGATATATATATATAGAGACAAGAGAGAGAGAGAGAGAAAGAGGGAACGTCGCGCGAAGAGAGAGCCGCAGATCAGACGGAGAACGAGAGAGACGAGTCGAGGGAGCTTGGCGATACGTTGATGGAGCCGCAGGAAACGGAGAGGAGGGACCAGCGAGCTCGAGGGAGCCACAACGCCGTGTTCGTCGCCGCAATGAGGTTCCCGACAACCGACCGCGTCTCTCTGCGTCTGCCTAAACGAGCCAGCAAACCGCCAAATACCACCTGATCGTTCTGCCGAACACGGAGAAATTACTCGTTACTCGGCACAGCCGATGAAAGTTCGGAGAACCGCGGCATCAAATGGAAATTTTTCAATTCCGTCCGTAGGTAGATCGAAATCACGTCACCCAAAATAAAAGAAAAACTCATCTCGGAAAAAAAAATTGATTCGGAAATATTAGAATTTTTGTTTAAAAAATCACGCTTTCTGACGCGTGTTATTAAGTGACGAATTTTAACGAATGCCAGCTGCGTTCGCGCCCGAATCAAACGAAAGTTAACGTGGAATGCCATCGCGTGACTCGATCGAGACAAGTGAAGCGTGGGAGTGAAATCTTCACCGAGTTAGAAACTCCAAGCCATTCGGTATTAATTAACTCTCTCCCACCCTTTCTCACTCTCTTTCTCTTTTTCCGTCTCTCTTTTTCTTTCCCCGCGTGTGCACAGACCCTCGGAGGAAAAATTAAAAGCCGTTTCGCCGTACCGCGTAACTACAGGTCCAATATCGCCGGACATTCCGGTAACAGGTCTTCTCATTATTTATGCATTTAAAAGGGTCCTCCCTAAGCGGCGCGCACAACCCTTTCCCTGTCGAAGGATCAAAAATAGCTTCGGAGCCGCCACCCTTTTCGCGGGACCGACTGAAAGGGGTTTCGTCGGGCGGCTTACCACCGCGACACCCCCGCGTCTCCATGCAGGCAAATTTAAACGTCACTTAACGCGTCATTAAGATTCTCGCTCGGATCGCTAATTTAACACGCTGCGAAGGCATCGACCTCTTTATTACAAACGCGAGTGATTTGCACGCGAATCTTTTACAAATAAAATCAGCAAACCGATAAATTCAAAGTCTTGATTAAATAACGCCAATTAATTTTCCGTATTTGGCTGTGTGATATATTTTTAGCGAAATTATATCTATTATATTCGCTTCTTTGACTTATGCTTTCGATAATCGAAAAAAAATTCAACGACGTGCGATCGAAAATGCATTAGCGAAATCACTTTTCCGACCGAACGTCACAGCGGAATGACCATTTTTCGGGGCGCGCGCGCATGTGAAATCAACGACGCAGATCCGAATAACACCGGCGGCAGATACACCTGGTCGTTCCGTTTCCCGCTGATTGATGTGTGTCGTCTGCCGGTCGGTCGGCTGCGCAGCCAGTCGCTGCGCCAGTCCCGCCGGGGTTGAATGTAGCCGCGCGAGCCTTCGCCGCGGCGCCGGAAACGGTCCATCACACGACCACGTGACCACGTGACGGTCTGGCCTTTGTTCCACGCGATCATTAGTCTGTCAATATGCCCAAACGACGCTCGCCCTATACGTCCTCCTCCGCTTGTCCCCCTCACGCAGCGCACGTACATATATATATACATATATATATATATTATATGTGTGTGTATGCGTTTTACCTGCACAATGCGTCCATTGTCTTCTGCACGCGCGTATTATACATCCCCATTATGCACGTGGATGCGTGCGTACTCGCTTACCTGCGCACGCACACACAACCCTCGAAGAACGCGATCCGTATGGAATCTTATGTAGGAGAGAATGAAGATCACAGAAGGACGCAAGAGATGAGTTATGTATACAGTTCTCATTATAACGCAAATAAGATACATTACACATCTATCGATGTTAAGATACGAGATCGAATCGAAAAATCTCGTGTTAAAAATATCAGAGATACGTTATGTGTGTGCAATATAACAAAAATAGAGCAGGCAATAAGTTTTTACTTCTTTTTTTTTTTTTTTTTTTTATACAGAACGAATACCGCGGATATGAAAATACACGCTCGGAAAAGTCAGCTTTCGGAGCGCAACGTGGCGCGACATGTTATATGCGACTGTTCTGTCGAGGCGCGATTTACGCCAGTCCTCGAACCCGCTGAAAGATCCGTAAATCACATTCCGGTTCATTGGATAATCCGGCGGTGTTAATGTTCCCGTGTATCCCGTTGACACGTACCTCCTTCCCCTTGCGTTCCTCTCTCCTTCTCCTGCCGCGTCTTCCATTTGAGCTCTCCGTTTTCTCTCGGTCGTCGCGCACACGCGACGTTCTCCGATGATCCCGAAGGCACCCTCTACGCGTCTCCATCCCCGACCCGACGCATCGCGCTCAAAGTAGAGGGGAGAGAGAGAAACGGGAGCCGGCGCTAAATCCAGATATATGATGCACGGCCGTGACATGCAAATCTGGTCAAAGCCCGATGCCATTACGTTTTCAAATCTTTAAAGTGTGTTTAGACAGCCTGACGCGCTCTCTCGAAGATTGCGCTGCTCAAGCGCTCGAACAATCCTCGAAGGATCGATCGCGCGTTCGTCGTCAGATTTCAACGCGATCGCAAGAGATAACTTGCACTTCTCGATCTTAACGCGCGTAAAATATATCAAGACATAATATATCAAGTATCGCTTGAAATAAAGAAAACTAATTTACTGCAAACTAATTTACTGCAGTACAAAAATGATAAAATTCTTTTTTTTTCTATATATAAGTAAACCGCGTTTTTCAGACAGGAAATAAAAATCAGAAGTCGTGCAATTTAAGTTACGTCTTCGCCTAATTAATCGTTTTACAAACTCGCGTCAACGAGAAAAGGGATAAAGGTCAACGTTAAAAGTCAGAGGTGAAAGTCGCGAAAATTAGAACGTCGTTCGATTTGTATCGCAGTGCGGCAACAACATGCTATCCTTCCTGGAAGTCGTCAAGGGCAACGCGCGCGACCGCCGGACTGGCGATTCAACGTCGATCCGTCGATCGAGCGGTGCTGTCCGCGAGAGGGATCGATGCCGCGCCGTGTCGTCGGAAACGACGAGTTTTTGCCGTGCGGATCGGTTACGGATCGCAGTTTATTTCGTTCGGCTCTCAATTCGTGAGGGCCGCGCGATCACAAACGAACGACAGGATCGAAGTTCGTAACACACGCGCGCAGTAGATATTTATGCTTCGTACAACGGGTTCAATTAACGTCGCTTAAAACTTTACCAGTGATTGACACTCACCGTAAATCGCATACCGATCACCGGATACCTATCTCTCAAACGATAATGTCACTCGCACATAAGTAAATATTACGCCTGAGATCAAGTCCGCTTGAAATACGACAAACCTCGATCTTGACGAGAATTCACATTCTCTCGGATCGTAATTGCGCTTGTTCGAAATGAAACTCGACCTGATAAGAAGAGGCCCGCAGTCTGGCCCGGTTCGGTTTTTGCTCGATCACGAAATCGTATGAATCGCTCGTTCAGTCGTTCCGTCGACGTGGTCCCTATCGATCGGCGAATGATCGAAGGCAAAGAGACAAACCGATCGTTTCGCGGTATTTCGCTTCTTGTCCCGTATTTCGTTCGGGGTCTTCGGCCGAACGACCAGTGCGGTCGGCAACGTTGATGTATCATTGTCTTCGTCAGGCAAGACGATTGTATCGGGCATTGTGAAAAAAAGCGTGAGTCATGTTTTTATAAATAAATACAGAAATAAAATTAATACACGTAGTATTTTCTTTACACGATGGCAAACGGAATTCTCTAACAAAGAGAATAATATCATTTAAAGTTGTGTAAAAACCATGTGTTTCTAAATAATTTTATCGCGCGTACGTTAAATAGAAGTTACGATAAGGCATGGGGAGGCAAAGTCGGTGCACAAAGAGAATTCCTACGTCCGATCGGGATACGGCCGTGCATACGTTCCCTCCTCTCCTACCTCTGCTTGCAGTCGGCATGAAATAATAATAAATACACGACTGTGACCGAGCGGTGTGTGTGTGTGTGCGCATTGCGCGCTAAACTGATTCGTAAGCGTGGAAGCCGCGGAACAATGGGCACGGACTCCGCGTCCCGATGGCGAACATAGGAAAGGAGAGCGGAAAGGGGAGTGGGATGGTCGGAAGGACCTGAGAACGACCGCCGACACAATGGAGACCAAGTTGGCGGTCTGACCTCCGACCTCCTGGTTGCGCACCACCAGCGTCCCGCATTCGCATTCGGATTCGTTGCTTCGATTGTGTGCTAATGCCTCGCGCGGTGTCCACTACCGCGCGGCCTTAAAACACGATACCGATTTTCGACCCTCTTCTGTCCGTCTCTTGCCACCTCCGTTTCCTTCTAATCGTCAATACTATCGCGCCTCGCGACACACGTTGACAAGCGATATTTTTTTTTCTTATGTTTTCAGTAGCGAATTTTTTTGATATTTTTGATATTTCTAAGTTATGATAACTTGTTTCTATTTTCAATCCGTGCAATTTGTTATATTCATGTTAGCGTTATTATTTTTTCTTTTATCGAGAAACACGCAAGAGAGTAGATCGCAATCATTTACCGTCGCGATTACTTGAAATGTCGGTCGGGTCGAATGGATTCGATTAGCGACGGCTCACCGCGGGTACCGTCGACCATCGCCGTCGTAATCGCTCCCGGCAGACTCGTAAGTCTTACTCCGCCGGCCTAACGAACATTACTCAGAGAATACCGATCTAAATCTTCACTATGCATTGCGTCACGAATTCTTTATATTTAAGCAAAAATAAAAAATGTTCTTAAATAGTTTGTTCTTAAATTCGTTCGCTCAAAGGAAAAAAGATACTAATTTTGTTAACATAAAACTTACTCATTCGAAACGATCTTCAATTAGTACGTCAATTGTCTGCAATTGATACTGAATAATAGTTTGGCACGAGTGCGAAAGATCAAACACCTTTGTGTGCATTCACGTAGCTGTACAATTCTCGATAAATATGATAAGTGGCTGGAAGATGTAAAAGCGGCGTTCGATGTCGAGTGAGCGGTGGCAAAATGTGCATCGCGAGCCGAATGCGGCGTGAGGTGCATGTCGGCCGCGCGTAGAAGAGAGAGGGAGAAAGCGGCGCAACAATGAGGCGGATCTTTCCGTAACGCAGGAGAGGGTGAACCCGGTTTCCGGTGGCCTTGCACCCGAATTTGAAACTTTCCCCGTTACGTCGGCGGCGAAGCCGCGCGCGCGATGCGCGCCGTCGGTGGCAGGGCAGAGCTGGGGGCGACGGGGGCGACCGAGGGGAGGAGAGTCGGGACGAAGGTCAGTGTCTGCATAAAACCACCCGAGGCTACAGACTGTCGGTTCTAGACTGCCGAGGCGTTTGCTATGCGGGCTGCGCAAGCCGCGACTACGTGCCCTGCCTGACGAGCTACGACTCAAATTCAACTCAAACTCTGCTTTCTGCATCTGCTATTCCGCTTTCCTTCGCCGCTCTTCGTATATACTGTCGTTGCCTCTCTACAAGGTGTCCGGTCCGAGAAATCCCGGAGCCGTAGACTCGCCAGTCAAAGAAACCGCGAATGAAACGCAGTGTTATCAAGATTGTTGCGAAGAATCGGTAAATCATCTCTTTACATTAAAAAAAAAAAAAATCTAAAGCAGATGTCACGAGTTAAAACTGTATATTGTACATCATTTAATGTTTTTTTATCGGAGACATTGCCGTAAACTAATTCAAAACTTTTATTACAAACACCCGTATTTTTTCTAAAATGACCATTTATTATACTATATTTTTTAAATAAAAGTTATACCAATATATCTTATTATAATAATAATACATATTATATTACTAATACGTTATTATATATAAAGTTTGTACTATAATTACAAGATTTATTTGAATTTTATATAGAAATCAATTACGTAAGTTCTAAAATATATCGTCGAGACAGATACATAGACAAAAATCAAAACTATACTTCGGCTTTTCAGAGTAAGAATTTTTATTGTTGGTGATGAACAGCCTTGTCTTCTTGCCGCACTTAACCAATTATCATTCACGTCGTGTAGGCTGATCGCGTCGTAAATATAATACCGTAATAGTCCACGGTTTGCTCGTACGAGACCCGACCGAGCTGTGCGATGCACATATATTCACGTAGGACACGGGGAGGTTCCAGTTGCGGGACAAGCAAACTGGGGAGGCGAAATGACAGGCGGCGGCCGTTTACCTGGCGTTACGATAATTAAATCGAAACAAAAATCTATCCGCGGCCCGCGGTCGTCAATCCTCGCAACCGACATTTTACGTTACCAATCGGCCACCCTCTTGCTACAACACGTTTCCACATCCTCCCTCGCGCTCATTGTCCCCCGGATCGTCGTGTTTTTTCGTCCTCCGACGTCGACACGTCCTGCGTACTAATAACCTCCGCGCGAAAATACATTCGCTTTTTATTCGATCTTTTTTTCGCGATAATGACTTCGACAGGAAAATTGAGTACGTTCTTGCACTGTGCCACAATTACTGTGTGTGTAAGTTTTATGATAAAAACTTATGTTTATATTATTAAAATATCAACAAAAACAATATGACTTAATTACACGTCAAAGTACACATAATAAATAATTTTTCTCTAAAGTAATGATTATCTTTATAAAAGATGCTATAAAAATATACTGAAAAAATAAAAAATATACTGAAATAACATATGTTTAAAAAAAAAGTATACTTCAAAAATACTTTAAAATTAGTACCACATTTTTAATCACTTTGTGAAGACAATATATTAACAAGACTGAGATTTGTTCGTGTAATACGTAAGTGAAAATTTTTAATTCGATTTCTATTACATCAAGCTGCGTCGAAAATATTGCAGCGCGGCACTTTACACGCCATTTTCGGCAATGCAGGCGGGGTTAATCCCACATGCGCGTCGCGTTGCGTCGCGGGGAAACTACGGGACGAGTAATTACAGCTCAACGAAAGTAAGACTCGCGACGTTGACGGCAGGAACGCCTAACCTCGGCCCTCCTGCACGTTAGCGGCACGGAATCAGCTGACTAGCAAAACTGACCTAATTATTATGCATTTATTCGCGCGTATTCAAATGCGCCGGGCGGCGGTGCCCGTTGTCTCGCTCGCTTCTGCGCACGTCCTATCGCTCTCCTTCGCACCAACCGACGCACTCGGTTGTCCCACGGACACTTAACACGCGATCGGAGATCTACATCGAGGATCGTCCGCGAGATTATCAGTTGAATCCCCTAATTGTTTTGAAAGCGCGCGCCACTGCTTTTTTTTTGTCCTTTTATTTTAGTTCTTTAATCCGTCATTAACATTTCATTATTAATTTGTCACGAGATAGTCATCTTTCTCATTAATATTTTCGTCATTAATATTAATTATCAAATCAGCATCGGACTATATGAATATTATAATATCTTCAAGAGAATTCCAGAATTAATCAGTTGAAGCGTAGAAAAAAGTGTGTGTTACAATTGTCTCATTCTTAAACATTTATTTATTCAGTGATTTAACATTGCGGTGATGATATCTCTTAAAAGACTTTTTATCTTCATGTAATGTTTAGCGAATCTGATTTTTTATTCAATTATATGTCTCACTAAAAAAAGTGCATATATTTGTGAACGCTCTGTGGTGTATATCTTACAGGTAAATATTTTCTGTGTAAATAGCGCGAAGACTCGTAAAATGTTATATTTACGATTTACAAAGATTTATTCTACCGAGTCTTGCGACACCATAAAACCAACTTCGCGTGACTCTATCAAACTTCGCGTTGACAGATGGGAGAACGAACTTCTCCGATGCAATCGTAAAGCAAAGTAGATCGTTAGAGCAATCGGTTCACTTTATCGCGACACTGGCACTTTTGGCGCCGGTCATCTCTCCTTCCTACCCCTAAAGTTCACATTGATCGTTCTTGGAGCGCCTTATCGGGCCTAACACGGCGGAATTTGCAACACCGAGATCTCCCACCGAAATCGCGTTCGCGTGCTAATCGGGATCGGGCGTGCCGATGACTTCGGGACTGGTATGCCGAAACACAGAGCGAGCCTCCGAGCGATAACAGGCATAACATACCCCGGAATACCTACCCCGTGTCCCTGCGCGTCTGCCTGCCTGTCGGTCTGTCGGTCGCTCGGTCGATGCTTTGGTTTCGCCGGTGGTGAGCGTACACTCGCGCTAAGTACGCACACGCACACACACGTGTGTGCACGCGTGCCCGTGTGTATACACACGTGCACATAGCGAGAGAGAGAGAGAGAGCCCGAGCAAGCGCGTCGAGGAGGGTCGCGGGAGGGCGTCTCGGCGCCATGCTGATTTGCATGCGCCGCCATGACGGCCGCCACCGCTCGAGCGGGGGTTGCACGGAGTCGCGAGAGGGAGGTCCGGAGGGTTAGGGGGTGAGCATCGATCGCTTTCTCCGCGAGCTCGCCGTCTACCCCTCCCGATTCTCCTCCGCCCCTCAACGCTTCTACTCTCTTCGTTGCTCCCTTTGACGACCCTTTCGTTCCTCTCCTGCGACCATTCTCTACTTCGCTCTTCCCTCCGCCTCTCCATCGTCGGCAACCTCCTGCGTATCTATACCTCGCGTTCTCTTGTTCCCTCTCTTTTCGTCGCGCGTCCTCTTTTTCACCGTTTTGCTCTTTCTTTTTCCTTCTCTGTCTCTCTTTCTGCAAGTTGCGACCGAACAATCCAGCCCTACAACCACCCCACCGACGCCTAAAACCAGAAAACTCTCGAGCTCTTTGCCTCTGCCTTTCGTTCCACTTACCAGTCGTTTCTTTTCGTTTCTGCGTAGGAACTATCTGTCGTCTTATCCAGAAACTAGAATTCTGTTATCGAATGGTGTTACAGGCATAAAGTCCATCTCCGATGTCGTCGTTCTTTTAAAAGTTTATTCAAAAGTTCTTCGTACATGAAATGTAGTCTTTTATTTTACATTATTTTCTAGTTCAAATATAGTTTTAAATGTGCTAAGAATCAAATAGTCGTCCAAGATAGACAATCGCTCATAGACCACCACGTAGAAATAAAACGAAAGGTCGAAGAGATCTCTTCACGAGAAAACGCGTCGGCAAACTGAAAAAGAGGGGTAAAGCGAAGACGAAGGGGGAACGAGAGCAGCAACGATCTGGCGAACAACGGCCGCAGCCGTCTATTTACTTATGCAACGGTCGACGAAGTAAGGGGGTGGCGTGGCGGCTCGCGTGGTAGGTGTAAGGGGTCGGAGTCTCGGGCTCTGTTTGTTTTCGTTGGACCACATAGCGTGATACGTTTGCGTAATGCGCCACGTCCGTCGTCCTTTCCTCCGCCATATCCTCTTCCCAAGCCACCACCCTCCTCATCGTTCCCTCCCGTCCCCTCTTGTCCGTACGTACCGTTATCCTCCGGGGGTAGCAGCAACTGCGGTGGAATCTGCCAGGCGGTAACTCATCCGCACGGCCGTATTCTCGGATATGTTTTTGCTCTTTCTCTCTTCCCGTTTCATCCCCGACCGCGTTTTCTCTCATTCTTCCTTTCGCCCTTCCCTTTTCCCTTTACGCCTCCATCTTTCTCGCGGGTACAGACCTGCATCCGTCTATCCATTCGTCCGTTCTGTGTCACCGCCGTGTTCATTTTTTACGGAAGTCGCCGACGAACACACCGCGCGAACTGAGGAAAAAAAGGGATTCTCTTCGTTGCGACGCGCATTTTGATTTTGTAAATCGCAAAACTTCGTGTAAACTCACGAAAAGGATTCCAGTGATATTCGCGGAGATTTATCGTATTGGCTGGATGTGTGAGACTCACACATCTCATATGTTGTACAGCAAAATACGAATATTATGTGAAAAAGAATAATTCGTATAATTATTACCTTCTTTTTATCACGTGCAAAAAACTCAATGGTATAATAGTATGTATAACATAATTTACACATAAAGGGTATGATAATATTAATTCAGATGAGAGAGAACATCTTATAATTAGTAAGAATAGCTTATCCGTTCCGGAGAAAAAGCGGATGCATTAGCGCAACACAAACGACACCTGATTGCGCACTTCTAATAAGATAATTATATATTTCCCCCGGGCAGTGTGAGACTTCGATAGAGACCGCAGGCTGATGTCAGGCGACGACAGCGTTTTACCTTATAGCACACGCCTATCAAAGTGTTCGCTTCCGTTCCATCCATTTTGCGATTTTGCCTAACGATAATAATAATCGCAACGGGTATCTTTACGCGAGACGGTTAATTTCATGGCGGATCTCGTCGGAAGTCTGGCGAAGAGGAAGGAAAGGCACCGCAAAACTCGCGAGGACGAGGTACTTGAACCAGACAAACGATCGCGCGCTGTTTTCTCTCTCTCTTTTCTCTCTTCTTTTTAGCCTCCTTACAAACGAATGGCGAACATTTGGGACTAGCAGTAAAATGACAAGCCCGTAAAACACGATCTTTCTTCCTCGAACGACCTATCAATGACTTGCCGGATAACGTGATTCGAATTCGGTCGCGGTAAGCGCGCGCGCGCGTCCCGTTTGCATTCAGGAATTCGAAAACTTCTAGCGGAAGGTCGCGAGGGGGTCAAGGGGGATACGGGGGTTGAGAAGTAAAGAGAAAGCGAAGTTCTCCGCGACTATGCGGAGGAAGGAGACGACGATGCGAGACGTGATCCCGATAGACGACGACGAAATCGAGAAACGAAAGGGTTGGCACAAACGCAGGTTTTATAGTAATGTCTACCTCCTCCCCGATGCGACGGGGTGTATGCCTATGTAAATACGCGTCAACGATCTCGTGTGCAAAACGCACACTATCGCTCCTGTTCTCCTTCTCCGCGTCTCGCACATTTTCCGCAATATCTACGTACGATGAGAAGAAGAGTCGGACAACAACGAGAAAGAGAGAAAGAGAGAGAGAGAGAGGGAAAGAGAGAGAGAGAGAAAGCGAAAGAGAGATGCAGACAGAGAAAGTACGGGTTACGTACTACTACGGGGCGGATGGCGTGGACCCCTTGGATGGTTGCCTCATGAAAGATGCATAAGACGACTCACCGGGGGCGCGATAAAGAGTCGACAACAGACAGACCGACAGTCACCCCTGTGCACCCCCCCTAATACCCGGTGCAATACACTGCCATCGGGCCGAGGCGTATAGGAATACGTTCAATGTGGCGGCCACCCACCGCAGAAGGGGGTGGCTCCCACTATCAATTAATTATAATCTAGATTGATGGATCCGATCCTACGGCGCTCGTAACAGAGATTAGTCTCGCTTCTGTCGTTGTCGTGCTTGTCGTCGACTCTCATCTCCCTCGTCCTCTTCTCCAAGTCGAAAAAGTTCGGCGACTTTGCCGGCGATAACGTCAATATAATATCTCTGGTGTGCAGATCGGTTTCAATCGGCGATCCCGAGACGGAATTACAAGGAATGCAACAACAAAGCGAAACGAATGACGGGAGCGAAGAGAGAGAGAGAGAGAGAGAGAGAGAGAGAGAAACGAGTACATTGTCGATGTAACACAGAGTTACGTTTGTCGAGGTCTGTGGGCTAATGGCATGCAAGTGAGCGGTGGCGATGGCGGCAGCTTCCCGGCCCGTCGCGCGCCCGGTCGATAGGAATTAGCATTTTTATGGGTCTATCTCGCTTACGTGCTACGGTGCCCCGTGGCACCTAGATTCTTCGGCATTGTTCACGCACGCTTCGTACGCATTCGCCGCCTGTAAACGCCCGTCTATCGTTCGCGCCACGAGTTTTCTCGCGAGACGTTTCACCTCCCTCGGTGCCTTTCGATCATGCAAATGTCTGCCGCGCGACGTATCGTATGATTTTATCATGTACATTTCGATGATGACGAACGAAATTTTATTCACAATTGTTGTAAGATAATTGTTATCGGATATTATAGCTCTATGTGTGTAATATAATAAATGTGTGTATATAATAAAAAAATAAAAATATAATCTATTCAAACAGAATTGATCTGACGAGAGAAAATAATCACAACGTCAGATTGTTTATTTGCTCTCGTGAATCGAGCGTCTTCTTGATCAGAAATGTAACAGAATTGAGCAATTTTGTGATGCGAGATGCACATCGATAACTCTCGGACATTCAAACAGACGGGATTTGATCGAGAGACAAGCCGAGCGTATATCCTGATCGACATCATGGCGTTGTTCTTCTCCTGAAGGCAAGATCCAAGGCGTTATCGGCGCCGAAACGCCTGGGCGGTATTGCGCCCGAAGGGTAAACACGCGCGTGCAACCCCCCGTAAAGCCTACACGCGGCCTATGGGGTGTTTAGTGCGTATTACGGAGAGAAGGCGTCCATGGGGGTGGTTACGGGGTTACGAAGAGAAACGATGAAGACGAAGATAGATAGACGAGCAGATAGATAGAAGGCGAGAGGGCGGGCGAGGAGACGGAGGGGCAAGAGGTAGCACGAGGGAAAGTAAGGGTGTGTGATAGAAAGAGAGAGAGAAAGAGAGAGAGAGAGCGCTGAAAGTGGCACGACAAAGAGAACGAGAGAGAGAGACTGGGACTCGTCGAAGGGCCGAGAATCTTTGGCGAAAAGCGCTTGCGCGTTTCCATGGGCACGGTGTCTATACGCCCCCTCTTCCGCGTAACACGAAGGGGATAGAGGAGGCTGTATGTCCCATTCCAACGCATTCGCGTCCCCCCTTTAGTCACTCCATCTCGTTCTGTCACTGCTCGTTCTCCGCGCCCTGGTAGGCACACTTCGAGAGAGATCTTTCAGCAGCCTCCCTCGCAGCGCACCCTTCCGCTCTCATCGCCTTTCGTCGTCGTTTTGCTGTTTTTGTCTCGTCCCCACGTCTACGAATCTCACGTGTGATCTCTCGGTCGATCGGAAACGCAACGCCGGAACTTCATCGTTCGGTCACCCGTCGATATTTCGCTCCAAAAAAAAAACTCAAACGCTGTATCGATTTTCTTCGCGAAGTCATTGAGTGTCATCAGTCATCTCGTTAAGTGGCGAAGCCACTCAAGTTTACTGCAACATTATAGACGCTCGGTCTCGTTATGATTAACGGCAGATGTTTCAGCTTGAGAAGCTAAATGTTCCATCATTAGGTTGATTTAATTTATGCTAATTTATCGCGAAACGGCATTTTGTTCAGCAAGTGAGCCCTAAATGGGTCGGTCGTCGGACGGAAAAAAAGATCGATTTTGCGCCATTGTATGCAAGAAACTCCGACGTCCGGTCCGATTTCGCCGTTATAAAAACATCAGTCAACTCCCGCCGTTTCTATTTCAACAAAATCAGCTTGTCCACTGCGGCGGTTTTTTTGGACTTTACATTCAGGTCCATGTTTTGTTCTCCGAGCCACTCGACGAGCAACGTACGTGAGATGGAGACAGGTAAAGGAGAGGAGGAGGAAGGGAAAAAGGTATAAAAAGCTGCTACTGCTACTGCTGCTGCTGCTGCTGCTGCTGCTGCTGCACACCGAAAGTCGGGAACACCGGATGGAACAACGCGACCGCCTACTTCGATCGCAAGACACGCTCCGTTACGCATGCACGGATACACGATCGTCTTCACGTGTGTACGTTGTTTCGTACGTGCAACACGATCGATTCGGGAACTTCGATCCGCCCTCTAACAAAAAGCGAAATCGAGTGTTTCTGTCTCGCGGAAATCGAAAGTCCCGCGCACATTGACAAAAACGTTTTGTTAAACATAAACCATAAATTTTCAAGAAAAACACGTGTTACATTTATACTTACGCAAGAATATAAAAAAACTACTCTTTTTTTCAGTAGTTTTAAATTTAATGTTTTATTAAGATTTTATAGCATTTTTTATAGCAATAAAACAAAGTTATCAGTAAATTAGTCAGATAATAAAATTAACATCTTAAGCAAATATCCCAAATTAATTTTCAAGGTCACCGCTTGAGAAACTGATTGTTGCGTCACAAGACGCAGAGATTAACATACAAATCTGGAATACGCGCGTGTCATTTACTTAAGCGTCGCTCGCCAGCCCGAGTGCGAGTGCTTAGGATTTCTCTTACGCAACAACCTGTTTTACGAGCCACATTATCCCACGCGAATCGCGTCGCGCGTAGGTTTGCGGCATTGACTGCCGACTGCATTTATGACGAAGTTGGCGAGTTGCAAAGACTCGTTATGCGACAGTCGCGAGACCCTCGAATTGCGTCGCATTTGCGTCGCCGCGAACACGCTCGTATATCGATATATACGCGCGCGATACATAAATACATCGTATAAGGTGTGTAACACACTCCTCACTTTTGCGCGCCGTCAATTACGGTCATTCCGCGAGAACCGCATTTAAGTCTAATTTGCCGAACATCTGTAATTGTCGGTAATTACTCGGCGATCAATCGCCATCAATTACGCTCGCTCGTAAAAACACGAGCGCAACTATATTCGAGATCGCTAATTATAACAATCCTAAGCACGCTCGGTGTACACGTTACAATTTACATTGTAATTATTAATTATGTCGTTGCGATTATGATTTTGCATTGCTTTCTCGAAAGATAATGCGCGCGCGTCTTTCGTAAGCGGAATTTTTGTAGGATGTGACACATAACATGTTTTCTCGCGGTGGTTAAACCTGAAAAGTTTATGAATTACCTAGACCTTCGAGTTGAGTCGTAAGATAAATTTAAAATAACCACTACTTGTAATCTACTACTAAAAAAAAAAAAAAAAACATCCACGTGCCGCGCACTAAAACACACATGTCATCTATTAACTCGTGCTTCGCATTGACCTGATTCGAAACCCGATAATAGCAGCTGCGGTATGTTGATTAGTGTAATAACTACTTGTTTACTGTAATAAAGCATAGTTTCTTATCTCGCGCTTGCCGATGTCGCAAAATAAACAACCGATAATCGATACTTACGAAGAAAAATAATGGCGAAGGGAAGGTTTGTTTCTCAAACCGGCGCACGGGACACGTCGAGTCGTGTGTGGAGAGTAAAGAGTCGTTTCGTATAAAAAGGACTGTTTATGATTTTTCTATTGAAGCGTAACTAGGTGGCACGCGAGGTGGCACAGGGTAATAAAGTCCTTTACGCGGCAACTAACCGCTCTGGTGGGTTCGGGCCAAGCGCCGTGTGCGTTTACCGTTTACTATCGGCGTTACAGCCGGTCGTACACATAAATCGCTTTACGATCTGTCGCTAAAAACGGATTTCATGCGAAAGTAGGTAGCTGCCACTAACCGCAACCGTAAGTGTCGCGCATCGTTCGTTCTTGAGAGAAGAAAAGACTATACCCACGGCACACATCGGTCGACGTAGTATCTATATATATATATGTGCGAGCATTTGCGACGAGATTTCGCAGCATATGATATCGATCGATCCATCCGACGAGGAGAACGACGACGAGGAGAATCATCACGTTTCGATGGTTGTTTCGCGCCGACTCGCGAAACGCGCGCGAAAATTTCCATAATCACCTCGCGAACGCATAACCAACGATCCGTCTCGCTGCAGAACGGAACTACGGGGATGTGGGTGTAACGAATGATGATTCCTTTAGAAAGTGGAGGCACAAGTGGAAGATCGCGTTTATTGTTCCACTTTCACAAAAAATGCGGCTTATCTTTGGTAAACAACATTTGCGCGCAAATATGTTGTTTAATAACATAATTAAATTTTTTTCTAAATCACTTGAAAGCAGCTCAATTATTAGAAACTCAATAAAATATTGACGTGGATGTCTGCAATGTGTTTTTCTTTTTAACGTACAAATTTTTATTCGACGATTTACTCGCCGAAGCGATGTATCTTCCTATTCAACGGGAGAGACGGTGTCATCGTCGCGAGAACATTTTCAAGGATCGTCGATATATGGCGAACGCGAGAGATCGGAAACGACCGGCACGAGGAGAGAGCGAAGAGTAGATAGAGGAGAAGGAGGAGAAGGGAAAGGAGGAGGAGAGAGTAGAACGTGAGCGCAACGGAGGACAAGATGATGGATGGTCTCTCTCCACCCTTAGCTGCGCCGCGCGCGCAAAGTGAGGGCGTCCCGACGCTGACGATGATGCTGACGCTAATGAGCAAAATATGAGGCGCCACCCTACCGCTCCTCTTGCGTCTTTCCGTCGTCTCGCTTTCTCATCCCGTAGCCGAGTGTGGTTCTCTTTCTCGCTTGCCTCTCCAACTCCGGCCTCGCCAGTTATCGATTGTCGTTCGCGTTCTCCTAAGGACTAAATAGAAGAAGAAGAAGAAGAAGAAGAAGAAGAGGCAAAGAAGGAAGAGAGAGAAGGTCTCGTTCCGGAACGAAAACAAGACGATCTATCCGTCTGATTACTCGCATCCTCCTCCCGCAATTCCTCGCGTATATTCCATTCTCGGTTTGTCTACGTGCATTACCGTATCTTGATCGCCATCGCAGTTGTCCTCCTGAGACGATAAATAATGACCATGAGCTATCCACGAAAGTCCAGATAACTTCTCCGAGAGGAATCTTTGTTTCGTTCGGGCAAACATCGGTCGCGCGTGTGCCGGTGATGCGACACGCGGTGAAATATCGTCGGCGGTTCATATTTCGCGCGATCATAAAGTATGATAATGAGAGAGCGCGGGGAAAGATCGAATCCGCGTCTGTATGTTTGAACGCGATAAAAGACCGTTTTTCGAAAATATTGTCGGTGATAAATAAGACGTGTGTAACAAGCGGTTTTGGGCGGCGGTATAAATGGCGCTGAGCATTAACGAGGAACTGGTCGCCTCTTCGTTTGTCCCCTCGAATCCTTCGTTCAGCACCACCACCGGTTTGTGCCATGGGGTTAGTGCCGGATGTCCACACTCGGTTTTTATTCGCGAACGAGATGTTCCGACGACGAAAAAGGGACCCGTTTAATTTCATTTCGCCGGTGCCACCCCTACTCTCGACGCCCCGAGCGACGAGGCACCGCGAAAAAGAAACTCTTCGTCGTTTTACGAGCGTTCTCTCGGCTCCTATCCTGAAACATGTTCCCCGTTCGTGTCCCAGTACTTTAAGAGAAAACTCAAAAATTCGCTTGTCGCACGCGTTTTCACGGCGCAGACCTTCGTTAAACGTCTTGAGATGCGCGCAGCATCTTGCGGTTTTAAAAACGACATTCTTCAAGTTTTATCTCGCACTGTTGCTTTTTATTGCACTAGTTTTCCGTCAGCATATTGTTGTTATAAAGAGCATAAACTATTTGATAAATGCAATCATTGTTTTGAGCAGGAATAATATTTGTCTATGCAAATATAATATCGCATATCGATATATCGATCTTTTTTTTGTTTCTAATTACTGATTCCAGCAAAGTGTTAAAATAACTTTCTTGTTTAAACAATTTTCCGTCTAAGAGAAAATAACTTTTGCATTAAAAACTTGTAAGAGTTTTTTCTAAACACAAATTATAAAACAAACATTGCTTTTCTCTTCAATTTTATAACAAGAATTTGAGAAACTCTGCGACTTTTCGTTAATGCAAATTTCTTTCGTTTCGCGCGTCTCCACTTCTTTTATTGGGTCACTCCATTTTTGTGTTAACGATCCCGTTTCGGTGTCACGCCTACCACCACGGCCGAGACGCAGAAGAAAAGGTTTTTGCGACGCGGCGAGAGCTCCGCTTGCAGCCTCGTTAGAAATTACCGTGCAGCCCATCCTTCTCGCCGTTAATGAAAGCCGGGTTCTGCGCGGCGAAGATTATTCGCGGTTTTTACACGACCGAGGCCATTCAACGCACAGACGCGAAGACGCGCAGCTTCCTCCTGGTCCAGAGGAGAAACCGGAGACAGAGAGCGAGAGAAAGAGAAAGAGAGAGAAAGAGAGAGAAAGACGGGAATAGACTAATTAATTTGGCAAATCATCACGTCGCAGTGTAAACAGGGTGGTTCGATCTGTCTTTCCCGCATAAAGAGGGTGTCGACCGGAACAAGGACGGCGGGCGGGGGCGGTAGGCGGGGGAAGCTCGTGAGGGTGATATCAAAGGGGAAGGCGAGGGATATCAATCCCCGGAGAAGGCACGGACTCAGCCTCCGCCGAGTGTATAGCCGACGCTTCCGCAGTTCTCAACCGCGAAATCCTCCATTCGAATTTATCGCCGTCGTAACCGAACACTTCCTTCCCCGTAAGCCGGTCCCCATAACGTTCGTCGAACCTTCTCCTCGGTTTTTCAAAACGGCTGATCTCACCGCGACGGATCATCTCTCGCGCGCCCGGATAGTCCCGTATTTATATATACAGCTGGATTTTGATGGCTTCCCGGAGCGTTAAATCTTCCCGAGTGAAAAACTATCGGATTATCCGGAAGTAGAATCTCGCTTTTGACGTCTCGTCTAGCCAGACGTTTCGCAGATAACTTCGACTTTTCGTTTCGAACGTCTTTTCGAACAAGAATAAATCATCTGAATCAAGAAACGCACGCGTACATAACTGTTTTATTTGTGATATTTAATTTTAAATCTCTTTCTCTTGAACTTTCTCTCTCGCATCAATTCGCCGACTACGATCGCGTGACAATCGCGAGTTCGAGTCTTAACAGTGACACAAAGAACACCGTGTTTTAAGCTT
Source organism: Pseudomyrmex cubaensis (assembly GCA_014825685.1). Classification (NCBI taxonomy): domain Eukaryota; kingdom Metazoa; phylum Arthropoda; class Insecta; order Hymenoptera; family Formicidae; genus Pseudomyrmex; species Pseudomyrmex cubaensis. The sequence continues at coordinate 77,724 of QVOA01003867.1, read as the reverse complement.
CGCGTCTTCGTCTCTCTCCGCTCTGCTGGATATCTTATCGGAGAATCAAGTACAATACGAGGTCAAGGCGCGCTATCGTGGCCACGCGAGCCGCCTCGCGGATATACGAGGTCGCCCTCGGCTCTTCGATCCGGACGTCGTTCTCGCGTTAAATGTACGAGCGATTCACGTGTTCGAAACTCGCGACGTCCGGCCGTGACGATCTCGGCGACATAAACTTCGCGCTTTATTTCGAACGTGTTAAGAATCTGCTCGATTTCGCGGCGTGACCGCAAAAAGTTGCCGTACGACGAGAATTTTCTGTATCTCGGAAGAGATATACCGTGGCTCTCTTCGCGCTGACCTGAATTTCGTCAAGATGCGCGAACTTGCTAACGACGCCGGAACGCAAGCAACACGATCGAAGGGCGAAACGACGACGGAAGTTGTCTCGGAGCGGTGCGGCATGATTCACCTGTGACATTATCCCGCGAAATTGTCGGGAATTCGGGATAATCTCGAGCGCTCGCTCGTCATACGGAATCGTTGGTTATAGACGTCGTCGTCGCGCTCTATGGTTGTCTTCGAGCACCGACACACAAAAGCCGACGTAGAATATGAAGGAAATCGTGAGCACCCCTACGGACTCCTTTTCTCTCCGCGTCGTTTCTCCACGGCGTGTCGCTCTTTCTCTCTTTCCCTTTTTCCGCGCGCTCTTTCGCTCTCGTCCGTCTATACATCCGAACAGAGCCCCGTGTCGCCCCGTCTCTGTTCCGTCTTCCTTTCTCTCTGTCGCGAGATAGGCGGCCGAAGGGGTGCGCCGGGCGCGCGGGGTGGTTCTTTCCCTCCTGTGACGGAGGAGTTGAGAGTGCCGTTGAATATGCATGAGAGCTCCGGCTTCTATCTATCGTCCTAAAAACATTCAGTCGACGTTGAAGCGACCGATGCTCGGACCGACCGCGCGCCTCGTCGCTCGCCAATCAATGTCTCCGACAAGCTCGTCTTGCGAAAATTTCTGTGAGACTCTAGTACGCGATTTCTCGTAACCACGGGGGAGGGCGGAAACGCGAAAGGAGCACGACTCCTCGCGTCTTTTCTCCGACATAACGTTTGGCCGCAGACGTGCGCTGACATTTTTATTATTCTCTGAAAGAGAAACCGCGAGGTTCACCGTACCCACGGGAATGTTTATTTCGCTGAATTTAGATCGCCATTTTTCGTGATGTACTCCGCTAGTTTTCCGACTGAATCTCTTTGACGCTTAAGCAGATTCTGATTGAGAGAATGAGACGTTGATGTTAAAAACGATGTTTCATCACGTCTCTCGCTACTTAAGAAAACTATCATTTTTAATGTAATGTTTTAATGTAATTCAAATTGTGCTCGAACTTTTCGCCGTGTATTTTTTCTTCTTCTACGAGCACAAATCTGGATGATCTACAAATCATCTTTGCCGAAAAACAAACGGCATTTCTCGATATGATTTGTAGAAATTTTTCGCCGGATTTGACATTGGAATCCGTTCGGGCTGTAAGATCAGACTTATCAGCGACGACCATCGACCATAATTATGTTGTAACTGCGCGCGTAAATGCCGGCGTGTAAAGTGAAGCGTGTTAACCGTGACTCGATTATCTTTCGAATCAGACACGGAAGACGCCGTGTCTGAAATATGGCTTTCGATCCCGAGGAATGAAGTGCGCGCGATCTCGGTGCACGCGTGCACGCGCGCTACTTAACTACGCGGGAACGCATATACACGCAGGAATGCTTAATGCATTCAAATGATATTCACTCTCGCGCGCTGACGCGAATGCTTTCGACAAATTAACGCCGTGTATCGAATAACTATCTACCGCAGTGTTACACGCGAGAGAGCGCGCGCATGTGTGAGAGATGCACGCGCTCGCTCTCGCTCTCTCTCTCTCTCTCTCTCTCTATCTCTCCTGTGCGCGGTTTCTCGAGCATCTTGTAAATCAAACACACGATCAGTAGTTCTGATAAAGCCTCCCCGGCGTTTCGCTCGATATAATTTCGCAGAGAGGAGCATTCGTGATTACATGTAAACGCTCCGCGCCATCTATAATATTAATTCATACAATTCCCGCTATCCCATGTAGGAATCACGCTGTAACCCGATAACCCTTTCTAGCCGTATATAGCGATAATTAGTCCAGTTGCGTTCGTAATGTGAACACGGTGCTAAAGATAAGGTATCGCCGACCGCTTGATTGCGATGCGTCAGATGCAAAGACGACGGTCGAGAAGAAATTTCCAAGCTATGTGAAACGTCAAGTTTCGGCCTTGACCCTTTTCAAAAACTGACAGATCCCCACTTGATGCGTGAGAAAAATAAATTATCTCAATTTATAATAATTCAGGTGAGCAAAATAAACAGCAGGTGGACATGGCTCTGTCGCCATCTCTTGGCAATGCTGGGAGATAGAGTAGCCATTTTGTTTCTGGAGGTGGCCAGAAGGTCGCCGTGGTGTCGCGACACACCCGCGCATGTCCATTGGTTCCTCCTACGATGTCCTCGCGGCGGCGGCTTCTCTCCGCTCCGCTCCGTTTCGTCTCGCCTAAGCGACGGCAGGAGACGTCACCCCTCTCTACCGTGTCACGGTTCTCCTCTTCCATCCCTCTGCGCGACGAACTCCCCACCTCGAGTCCACGACTGCCCCACCTCAGGGGACTCGACCACCTTCCCTTTTGTGCCCGCCGCACCCTCTGGACACCGTCGTCGAGGCAGAAACTCTCCCACCCTCTCGTACTCACGATCCCTTCTCGTTTGCCTTGCCTCCGACACGGCCACTACCACCGTCGTCTTCTCCTCCGACTCTTTTCCACCTCCAACGGCGACGAGATCCCACCCGTCCCACCGTCGCGCGATATTATCACTCCGTTTTACTCGCGATTTATCGGCCTTTATCAACTACATTGCCACCGAACGGTGTGTATCGTTGTTGCCTGGCCTGCCTGACTGCCTGACTGCCGCCACCTCGATCGTGTATAGCCCTGGCTACGATCCCCGCGCAAGGTTCTCTCCACCGCGTGCAACCCGCTACGGCGTACCCTCGTAAATCAGCGTCGGTGGTTTATCGTCATCGTCCGACTGAAAACCGCAGAACCCCTCCGCTCCCTTCCAGAGCGGCCGCTACTCCCGTTTTCTCGCCGCGTCGTTCGAAAGACGGTTACGGCACGTCAAACTCACGCTATGATTTTTTTTTACGTCACGACATAAGTAGGTATTAAGAGCGCAAGGCGTTTAGGTATAAACTCGAGATTTGATAAAGTATTTAGGAAAAAGGGATCTGAAAAAAAAAAAAAAAGAACAGGTCGACTCTTTCCTTAGAACTTATTCGAGTTCAAGATGCGACCTTTATTTCGCGAACGCGGCTCCCACGTTCGCGGAGCGATTAGACGTTAGATTCCGGTGTTTCTCAGAGCGCGCATCCGCCGTATCTCTCATCTTATCGGATATGTGTCCTTTGAAGTCCGCCTCGCATACCACGGCGACGTCTGTGAACCCCCACGCGAGATGGTGCGCCCGATCTAACTAGCTGAATTCAAGCTGAATCTAACGTTCGTGTCGCGTCTCGTCCGCTTTGCCGCTCAGCGCGACCGCTTCTCTTATCGCCCCGCCAGTCTGATCAAAACCAGGAAGATCGAACGGATGCTCCCGCGACTACACGCGGTGTATACAGAGAAACTCGATCGTCTCTATTTATCTCAGCGTCTCTGTAACCCCCGCCACCTATCTATCCGCGTTCTTTCCCTCTCGTTCCAGAGAACGGGAACAAAGGGATCGCCGCGCGATTCCATTTCCCGTCGTCGCACAGTCGTCGCTTTACATCCTGTTCCTCTGACTCCACGATGTGCTCTCTCGCGGGCTCTAACGCGCGGGGGAGACACCGCTCGCTCGCTCGCGTGCGCTCTCGTTTCGCGCATTTGTACATCGGTGTGGGTGCACGTGCTACGGCGTGCACACACGTGAAAATCGTAAATGTGTTCGCGGGTACAGTCGCTTTCATATATGTGTGCACGTATATATACATACACGCGTACATATGACGGGTAGGTATACATCGGAGGCACCGATGCACGGTAGAGTGCTTTCGAGGCGAGTGCAGTAGAGACTCACGGTGCTGCACGGTCTGGTGATTAGCGCCGCCCCCTGGGGACGGCAACCGCCAATCGGTGGACGGCGTCGCGGCGCCCGCCGTCGTCGCTTCACCGCACGAAGCTGCCGCCGGGAGTCCCCTGCGGGTCCGCACAATCGCGGATATAGCGGATAGCGTCGGGCAAAGCCACGACAAAAATCAATCACTCGCTGCTTCCTCTTGTTCGCGATGCTCTCCCTCGCTCTTTCCACATCCATCCGCCGTTGCGCCTCTGTATTTCTGTTTCCCTCCGGTTACACGCTTCGTTCTCGTTTCCTCTTTCTCTCTCTCTCTCTCTCTCTTTCTCTTTCGCCAACGTTTGTTCGCGTTTTCTCCATCGCTGTCAGTTCGCAGTGGCTGTCTGCGCGAGAACCCTCTGTCGCGTCCAAAATCCAAGCCTATCTCCCGCAATATCTCGCATCCCTACAGACATCGGATCAGTTTTGCGGCGGCTTATCGAAATCGCGACTTGATACGAGAAGGAAAGCTAATTGTAAAGTTTTGATTTCAATATTCCATAAATTTTATACATTTTCTTTTTTTTGAGGTCATATTAATGTAAAAAATGTAATTAAACGAGTTGAAAAGATGAAGATGCATTCGATTGTCAGTTCTGTGATATTTTCTACCGTGTTTACTTCATGAAAATGAAGATCCCTTGTTCGCGATTAATCGGAATAAAATATGTGAGAGCCACTTTGTCGCGCGGAACTTCACCTCGTCGACGCATCATAAACAACGAATCCTATCGTCGATCGATTTTTCTCGCGCGATCTTCCCACGTTCTCTCGCGTCCCGCACACGCTCGTGTATCATTCTTGTCCGCGTCGATCCACGTCCTCGTCGACGACATGCAAGAACGGGACAAGGACAAGCGAGATTCCGCCCGACCTACCGGACTGACCGACGACCCGCCTTGAATTTCATTCACACACCGCGAGGTCGACTCTCGGTGTACTTACACGGAATACAAAACGATGTTCCCATGGATTCAACAATACACCGCGATATACGTCGACTGCCGAAATAACAGAAAGAGAGAGAGAAAGAGAGAGGCGCCTGTGATTTTCTTTTCAAGTTTTCTCTCAAAGATTTTCAAGTATTTTTTAATTTCCTCAACTTATTGAAACATGTGACGTTTATATTCTTGTTAATTACACACATATAATTTTTTCACACATTTAAATTTTGTAAATTTGTTTTCTGGGTCGCTCAATTAACGGACAATTTAGTTTTAAAAGAAGCCGACTATTGGTGTTTTATTTATCCTATTAGACGCTATAAGGTGACAAAATATCCCCCCAGTTTTTATTCTACCAAGTATGAGAGTGACATTTTTCTTGCTAAAGTGATCCTCAGTATATATTGCTTTAGCGAGAGCCATCGTCACGTCGCCGCAGCGGACGTGGTTATGACACCAAATCGATCCGCGAGCTATCGAGCGACAAACTTGCTGCGCGCACAGACATCCGAAAGGAACTTCCGCCGTCGATATTCCGGCCGCCAGCTTCTTCTTTGCAGCAACCTATTTCTACGTCCGCGTTACGCGTTTTTTTATAAATTAAGATCAGGAGAGATTCTGCAACGTGGACGTGACAGCAATGTCGGCGAGAAAAAGAAGGGAGAGAGAGAGAGAGAGAGGATGAGGAGACGGGAAAAGAGAGCTGAAGCCCGTGACTGAAAACATCCCATGGCGATAAGAATCTTCCGGCGATTAATTGGTATGACAGCGGCACACGTTGCCGCCGCGTTAGACCGCGCAGTGCGCCAGCCGTGACAGCGCGTCCGCGTATCTCGCGCGATATCTCCTTATGACGACGCCCGGTCGACGACTCCTGCGTTCTCCTTCTTTCTGCAGTCTTTCCAACGTCTCGAGCTTCTGTGTGAAAAAGAAAAAAACGAGAGAGAAGCTTCTTGAGAAGAAGCGAAAAACACGCCGGCGATTCCCGAGGGTTGCCGATAAAAAAGGGACCGCCCTTGCGGCACGTCGCGTCCTCACCGGAACTGTAGTTCCGGGAAAAGCCTGTAGAGAGGCCAGCTGCCGGAAGTCGCCAGGCTGCGAAGCGCCGCGCTCTGCTGCGCGAAAGCTCTCACAAGGGTAGAGACTTCGGTCACGAGGGCTGCTACGTACAGGGACCTACTTGCCACTCAGGGGTTCGCGTCCCCGATGCCGAGCCCTCTCGCATCCTCCTCCTTTTCACCTCTCTTCTCATGAATGCGAACACCCACGTGGTAAAGCAGGAATCTCGGAAAAGCTAGCAGGATCTTATCCCGAGCTCCGCGTTATATATCGAGCTTGGTAACACAGCCAGGCGTGAGTTCTTCGTCCCGAGTTTATCGAGTAGCCGTCACCGATGATATCGTTGGATGGTGAATTTTAAAACGGAGCGGGGGAAATAATTTTGAATTGCAGACAATCACATATTGATCCGTTGTCCTCCAAGTAAATAACTCGCGTCCAAGTTGGTTGTACAACTTTTTCAAGATTTAAACGAGACACATTTTGAGATGTGTCGTTACTACGTTTGTAAAGATCAAATAAAGAAGAAAGAGAAATCGGCGCTTTCAAAAGTACATATTTCGAAATACGCGGCGATGTTGGTTTTTCAAAGTGGGACAAATGAGTCGTAAGATTGATTTCGTAAGATTCGGTTGTAAATCATCGGGTGTTAGCGCGCTGCACACGCGGTGTACGAATGGTCTTTGCTTATGTACTCTGCCGCGCGCACACGCGGAACGATAAAGTGCAGCTGCAAGAAGTCTTGTCTGGATCTCTTCGATTGCCGCCCCGGTGTCCGAGGTCAGCCGTGTTGGCGCTGGCCCCGAAGATCGTCGGTCCACCTGCTCCATGCGCGCGCGGCAGGCGTTCACCTGCACTGGCCGCGCGTAGGCTCATGCCGAACTTACACTTTCACGCGCAAACCCAGTCAGATACTTATATCACGAAAGAAACTTACCTTTCGCCTCTCGAAGAACGTTTCAACGCCGTTATTCGAGAAATACGACGCCGACTCGGTGAAACTGATGTTATACTAGTGTTTTTTTATTTTCTTACGAAACTTTTTAATTAAAAATGCTACCGCGATAAATTAGAAAAAGTTATCGAGTATCTCATCAAGCAATGGTTTAAGTTTCGTCTGTCTGTACAAGATGTGTGCGCGCCACGTTCTCCAGAAAAATCTTTTTCTATTAGACTTCATCGCGCTCAGTAATAATTTATCTTAATGTCACGATTTTCCTCGATGATATCAGCCGAAATAATTACTAGTTTCTTTTCTCCGGCGGATTCTTGTGTGACGAGGGAAGAAGAAGTTTGTTGGCACACCTTGCGCGACAGGTGCCATTCTCCTGGATAGCAGGCGTAAGTAACAAGTATCTTACGCGCGTTCGCTCGCACGGCTTCTCTCTCCTTTCTCCGATTCTATCTCTCTCGCATGATAAACGCGCGTCCACGTTCACGTTTCTGCTCCCCGCGTGTACACGTACTTACTTGCCGGTCGTCGTGGCCGAGTTTGTATATCGTATCGGTGCGCGCACTGGTCGTATCCGGTAGACGCTATCGTCGGCACTTAAAAATATGTTAGCGGCCGGCATATAAGCACCGTGACCTCCGTGATACGATCTAAAGAGCCCCAGAAGCCCGCTGGGACAGCGCGTCAGATGCTCTTACACGGCAGACGGGGTAGATCGCCGAGGGTGACACGAGGAGAGGAAAAAGGAGAGAGAAAACCGTGACTGTAACCGTCACGCCGACCGTCGTTGGATACCTATCCACCGGAAAAAAGCCGAAACGAAGACTTTATCCTATCTGATAGGGCCTCAAATTACATCCGACTCGTAATATCGCGACGTCGAGATATTAAACCGAATATGTCGATGATTTTTGTACAGTCACATCTTTCGAAGCAAGAGGAATTAGACAAGTTATATCTTTTTTTTTGTTTTTAGAACTCGTCGATTCTTATTTGTGATTATATAACAATTGCATTTGTTAACACAATTTATGTCTTATCTCTGAGAAAAGATTAAGGAAAGTAGAATAGAAAATTATCTATGTAGATTCGGCGATTCACTAAAGATAGATGTGAAAAATTGTCGTACGTTAAAATTAGTTTTTAACCCTCTTAAAAAATTTTCAAAAAACATAAGTTTACTCTTATGCGACGCTTCCACAGAAAGTTTCCCATTAATAACGCGTGGCACATAAGCTCTTAACAGCGTGTCATTTGCGTTCGCGGCGTGTCAGTGGCTGGGAGGAAGTAAGAAATTGATAGAGCCTCTTGTGTATCGGGTGAGAAATCGGGCGAGAAGGAAGTAGACGATAGTCTCTCCTTCGCGACGAGGAGGCGGCAGTCGGAGGCGAGGAGAGAAAAGAGGTCGCGTCATTGCTGGCCATGGCCCGTGATCGATGGCGCTGGGCGTTATCTTCGCCACCCCCTCTTGTTCCCGCGGTAATTCATCATCTCGGTCTGTTTTTCACTTACTTTATATGCAACATATTCCGTAATTTTTATTCAGTCAACCAGCCGCCGACGTCGCCGCAACCAGCCGTCTCCAGGCGGAATCCGTCTCATAAAACAGCGAGCCAACCTCCGGTGGACCGTCATCTCCGTGCGCGAGGGGGTACAGCGCGCTGAGGAAGCAGACAGGGATGTCTTTACGTCTTCTTCGGTCCGAAGTAACTCCGACGGACCGAGGGGTTACGCAAGCTTGCACTCTATATGCTAAGGAATTTCGATATGGAGATCCGGACCGGGCCGTTCCCGGGACTGGTCAGTTTGATTTATTGGCTCGAAATCGGTCACGCTAAATTTTGGGGAAAATATGCTGTCCCCTCTCTGTGCGTCTCGTCCCATCGCCACCGATCGCGTTCTCTGACCGGGCTTTCCCGGTCTCGACGATATTTCCATAAAATGAATTATTAGACTCTCAGATATATCCGGGAAAACGCGCGGGATGCGCCAGACTCTGTCCTCCGGCATAGTTTGACAGAAATCTCGGGGTGAATTTATGTCGCCTAAGACAATCTCGTGCGAGTGGAAAGGGGAGGTCTCGCGTATTTTAACGTCTCCTTCGGTAAAATTTATGAAGTCGAAACGTATGGATAAATTTTGATTTTATCAGAACTTGGAAGTACGTAATATATATATAAAACAGAGATATATACGCAATACGATGAACGCAATGTGAAACGAATGCAATTACGGAAAAAAATAAAAATATAACAAAAGTTATCAGTAGTCCAATCGGTTAGAACGTCAGACAAACACTCCTGTATTCAGTGGAATATCTAAACAGTCGGTCACCGACGGATATTCCTTTCGGCGATACCCTAGAAGCCCTAAAGTGAGTCTAAGCGCTAAGTAAATCGGAGAACTCACGGGGGCGCGGGAGGGAGGGACGAGTGGCAGGACCACGGGAAGAGGCACGAAAGACACGAGTGCCGAGAAGATGAGAAACGGCGAATGCCAAAGGTCGAGGACGGGGAAAACTGGAGAAGGTGAATCGCAGCAGGGTAGTAAGAGAAGAGGGTGAGAAGGAGGCGTGAGAGTGACGCGAGCAGGGGGCTGAGGCGCTTTCGAGGCTTGAGAGTCGCGCGAAATCTGCATTTCAGTCTTCTATCCTTCCGTTTCCACCGCGATCCCCCGAAGCACGGACTCGCTCTGGAGCCCAAGAGCTTTCGAACGGCTCGCAAACACTCTCTTCGTCGCGAGAAAGCTTCCGTAGCTGTTCGCACGGGGGTATTCGCAAGTATATACATATATATATATATATATGTGTATATGTGTATACGACTATAGACGCTGTAAAGACTCTCCCCCGAAGGTAAGCTTCGCGCCTTCACGGTCTTTCTACTTTTGCTTTCGTTTCAGTATTTGCCTTGCGAGAGAGCGCAACGCGAACCTTTTATTCGGCAGCGTACATCAGCATTACATAAGAGTGTACACAAGGATGTATATAAGGATACAGAGACCCATTAAGTGTCTTTGTTGCTTATTGTTTGAAATCACAAATATATATTTCCTCTGTTAAAGATTACGCGTATAAATAAAACCGTGATTTTATTTTTCTTAATTTCATAATCTCACTAGACACTGTGTGTTTCGCACTTGTATAATGTAAATAATAATTCTTTGTACAATATCAGGATACACTTTGTGTAGCCAGCGCGAAAGGCGATGTACAGGAGAGGAACGAGGACGCCAGGCCGAACGCGGAATGAAAAATTGTTTACCGCGCTCGGCCAGCCGGAAGGGCGCAAGAGTCGGAAGAAGGATGGTGAAGAGACGGCCGGTAGGAAGAGGCAAAGGCGACGGGTAATTAATCCGCGGTTTTTCTCGTCTAATTAGTTGGATTTATTCCGTTGGTCCCCTTATCCACTCTCTCCTTCGCTCGTCCGCGTCTCACTCGCTCGCGTCGTCGAGCGTGCGCCGTCGCGCTCGCACCGAGCGTCGCCGGATGGGTTGATGTATGGAAATGTATGCGGGGAGACGGAGGCTCGCATTTTTCCAGGCACGACGGTGTACCTTCATTTCCACCGCAGCTTGCTACACCCTCCCTCCCTCCCTCTCTCTTGCCCGTTTTCAACCCTCCGCGCGCGTCGTCTCCCCGTTCGGCTTATGGCCCAGCACACCCCCTTAATGACGCGTCTACTCGTTAAATTCGTGTCAGGCCACCGCTCTTTCTAGTCGCCGAGCTTCTCGAATCCGCGCGAGATCCCGCGTACTTAAGAACGAATCCGCTTCCACCTTAGCGGGGATTTTCACTTTCCACCCGTGAAAACCTTTTCCTCCTCGCTTGATCTTTCGCGGTGATCCTCGCTAAGCTCGCCGAGGAGGCTCGGAACTGTCTCCGTTAACGTTCACGAAGTATTATATTTTATTCGGTTTCGAAAATTGAAGTTAATTTGTAATTCCATAAAATTATGCGGAAAAATAAATGACGTGCTTGCTTGACGTCACTGAACTTGTCAAATAGCCGTGCTACAACTATCGATAATGGTTTATCAATGGTTTTGGAATAAGTTTTACAAACAACTTCAAAAAGAACTTCAAAACATTGTTCGACGTGACGTGGTAAAACCGGAAAGCACTGCTTTGCCATATGATGATTGAAAAGTAAAAGATAAAAAGGTATGCAATATGTATGCGCGTGATGAATAATGCACGACACTGCTGTCCGCAATAATTGGTGCACTTAGTACCGAGATAAGAGCACTCAATATGAAGACGTCAACCTCGTGATACCAATATATTTTTTGTTACAAATACATAGTCAGAGAAGATTATTTTATATATTCACACAATTCATAATAATTAATATATGTATGTGTGTATATATAGATAATTATTAATTTAACAATATTCGATCAATTCTATGAGAGATTTAAATAAATATTTGCGATTTAACAAACATGAGATTAAAACATGTTCATATTTTATTCTTAAAATGTCACATTATACTAAAAACAAATTAATGAACAAAAGTGATAGTAAATAATTCATCGTTCAATATGCGTGTTTTTCCCGTCGATATTATTATTTTACATCGGTTAATTTTTTTCCAAAATCGACTAGTTTTACTGCTATAATTTGGCAACGTCGTACGTAGGAAAGCGCCGACATTTGCCGTTGTCTCAGCATCGAGACATTGCGTCAACGGCGGAGACGGTTGCGACGGTTACATTATCCGACACAGTCGAAGCGTTCTGACCAGTAAAAGCTCTCCCGTGGAGTCGCGCGATACACGCGAAACGCACGCACACGCCGACCGGCAAACAGAGAACTCGCGTGTTGTGCGCCATAATATCTACACCGGATAGTTACAAAGGAGCGAGTAAAAGAGATAGAGAAGAGAGAAGAGAGAGATATATATGTATACAGAAAGTGAGAAAGAGAGAGAGAGAGAGACAGAGAGAGAACGGGTTACGAGGAAGGCTGAAACGCGCGGCGTATCCGCGGCGATGCCCAGGCACGTACCTGGTAAGTAGTAGGTACGTAATGGGTAGCAGGCAGTAGGTGGCAAGGCTGCGTGACGAGGCGATTGCGGACCGTGACTAAAATATTTAAAAATATGTATCTTTCTGGCCACGCGGACTGCCGTCCAGTTCCAGTTCCAGTCCCCGGCTCGGACCCTGCGCTCCGGACCCCGCCGCATGCCGCTCCCAAGCCCGCCGCCGCTGCGCTCCTCGCTATATTTATTTCGCGTTTCCTTCCTGCCCGCCGCGGCACACCGGCCGCGCTATTCGAAGGGTTGCTCTGCTGACCAGCCTTTCCCGCGTGCTGATTCCTCCGCTTCCTCTATATACACTATTCGAAGCTTACGCAAAGCGAAACTCTCCTCGCGTTTCTCAACGCGGTGCGATTTGGGGAAAACTTGAGAGATAGCTAGTATAAGTTGATGTTGTTTCGGTGTAGAAACAATTATCACGAAGTTTAGAACTCTTTCATTTTGCAATAAGATAATCGTTTTGTGGATCTGACATTTGTATCTCGTCCTGCAATTCGATTGAGACTCGAATACGGAACGTTTGCTTTCGATATGCGTCGTCTTTCTGCTCGCGACTTCCCGCATCTTCGAACGAAAATTCGTTAGGTAGCATGTTTGCATTACACGTCTAGCACGTGAGTTACTCGAAGGCTTCTACGATGTAGTTTCACGATGCAAAAAATAATTTCAGCACTTGATTAAAGTTATTTAACTGACGTTTATCATTTAACTGACGTTGAATGATACGGGCCGATCATTCGGCCCGTATAATTCATCGATTATATCACTAAATATGGTCATAGGCAGGTGGGAGAGCGCGATGTGTGTGTGTGTGCATTCGTAATTGCAATCCCGTTTCACCGCGGGGCCAGTTCGGTGTCGGGACGATCCTCGGGGCCCTTACCGGACGGCCGGGTGCGAAATACCGGCAACAAACGGTCGTGCCCGGGGTCCGTCTGATGCATATTCATGATTCCTCTTTTTTTTTCTGATCGGCCATCGCGGGAAAGAGGAAGTGAGTTCTGTTGGGCGCAACGCGCGCGTCGTGGCGCGTTAAGAACGACCCGCAGGGCGCATCGCGACGCGACAAGGCGCATACTAATTGCGCGATTTTCGGGACATCCGGCTCGTCGGTCTTTCCGTCAACACGCTCTCTTGCGACTACGTTATACCGGACTAACACCTGTGCACATAGATTCGCGTAGGTCAACGCGCGATCAAAGCACGACCGATAAATTCTTGGATTTATCGTGACACACGATCTAAAAAAAAAACAATTATAAAAATATTGAAAAAAAATTATAAGAATCTTATTAATCTCTTTAAATAATTTAAATCATGTTTACATAGTTAACGTAGCTTCTTATGCACCAACATTCTTAGATCCCAATGTCAATATAACAGACGAATGTTTGGAAACAAGAAGCGGAGATACCTCTTTTTAATCAATGAGTAATAAAACGAACATCTCCGGCGCACGACGTCGTGTTTCCCCAACAATTAAGCTCCATAAAACAGCGAGCCGTAGTCTAAAGTACTAGACATTTCGGCCACCAATGAATATTTTTATTTAATACCCCATTAGCGTTCTTTCCCGACATTTACTCCCGACATTTACTCCGCTCTAAACCGCCCCTGCAACTCACTGAGAATAATTATTTAGGATGCCTCTCTGGTGTGTTTCACAGAGAAACATAGTCTCGCGAGGAAGTAACCTTTTTTTTAACTAGAGTAACATAATTTCTCCGATCTTAATGCTTTTTCTAAATAAATTTCTTCGATTTATTAAAAAAAAAAAACGTGTTCGATTGTTCGTACTTACATGTAAAAATAATTTTACAAAGACGTATTTATGGAATAAGCACAGCCGCAATATTTAAAAATGTGACGTTTCGAAGAGACGTCTGTAAGCTTAGGTTTGAATCGCTTTTTTTAACAGTCGTCACGATTAATATCGGCGACAATTAAACGTTCTTCGTCGTTCGTGCAGATTTTCCTCGCTCGGAGTAACGACGAACAATTATAAGTGCCAAAAAAATTTCACCGCCATCGCGTTGCCTCCGGCTCTTTAGATAAAATTGTGCGCGATATCAAGTAACGATGAGAGAATTTCAAGTTGCGCGCGACGGCTTCGCGCGCAACCGAGGGGAAGGAAGAAACGGGGGCCATCTCCGGTGGCATAGCGGTAGCAGTTAGCGCCAAAATAAAATAAGGACGGTACAAAATGAAAGGCAGGAAAAATAAGTCGGCCCTTATCTCGTCCTCGTCCCGTTCCGTTTGGCCCATGCATATTCAGAAGCTTCACTCGTCCTTTCTCTCTCTTTCTTTCTCGCTCGCAATCTCGCTCTCGTGCATCCTCTCCTTCTCTCTTTTTCTCTCTTGCTCTTTCCTACTAGAATCAACGAGTCCATCCCCCTTGGTTCTCGTAGTCGATGCCACTGGCTCGTACCACGGCGAACTCTATACTTACGTACGTCCGCCATCCGCTAATTTCTAGGCTTCCTTCTTTAATTGCACCGGCGCGATAATAAGACCGTATACACTACTTCGTCTGTGTGTACGTGTGTGCGGTTTTGTGTGCGTTCGAGGGAACGTGCGAGCGACTGTGTAAGTAGGTACACCGGGGTACCGTGTAACGAGGTAACACCCATTCTTACACCCTCGACCATCGAGATAATCTTTATTGTCCCGATGCCTGGCGAGACGTCATCAGTTACTTCGATACGAAAAGAGTCCAGATTCTCCTTATGATATGTGCTAGATAAAAAACAAGACTACGAAATCGGTCTTGAATTCATTTCCGCTTTAAAACCATCATCCTCGGAAATGTCGGAAGTTCTTGGATAGACCGTTCTCGGAAGAAAAATGTGATTAACACCGTTCTTCATTACATTCTTTTCACACGAATATCACTGTAATTAGCTTCATCTAAATTACAAGGTCATACACTTTATTATGCAGCGCATTAGAATCATCGCATCAAGAATAATTAGATGGCATAGATATAATTACATATAATTAAATGGTTATATAAGTAAATTTGAATCAGTTGTAAGAGTGCTTCAGGAAACGTTCGAACGTATATTTTGTTTTCAACCTTAAAACAACATCGCGATCTTTATCTGAGACAAACAAAAATCAGAACGTTATACGCTACACAGTGAGCACAGTGCAGTTGAACGCTCATTTTACATGCGTGTCGCGTGTATTTTTGTGGAATAAGGTCACGAGACGGAGCGGCCCGAGGCTCTTCTTCAAGTATGGCATCGTCGAACATCGGGCCGACACAATGGCGCAGCGTTGTCTCTCGAAATGGAACGGAACGACGATGACGATGACGACGACGATGGCGGCGGATTTTGTATTGTCCGCAAGCAAGCCGATGGCGTGTCACGCGTCTTATCGCATTCTTATAACGCGCGTGACACGCACGGCGGTACCTACTTTACTTACCGCGGTAGCCTTACTCGCCTTGATGGTCGGCCACGGTCCATTATGGCCGTGGAAAACGGACCATCGATCGACAGCCGTACGCGACGGGCTACCTGCACGTCGAGAATGGATGGCTTCATTAGGTAGAGAGGCATTAGCGGATCGCTGCTCGACGAATTTGGCGCGCGGCGGTAATTTTCGATTACAGGTTGGCGCGATAGATGAATGGAGAGAGTAACTCTGTATTGCTTTCAGCCGTACTTTCTTTGCTTTTCTCCAACTTATTGTTTAAAAGACAATAACCAACGTGCTCAATCATTAAGTAAAAAAAAAGATCTTTAAAAAATTGATTTAATATTAATCACATGGAAGAGAGAGAGAGAGAGAATCGGGACACCGCGGTTATTTGTCACATACGTGGAAAATCACGCAACAATTCAAGTTCTCGCCTGATATGTTTTAATTAAAGTGAGCGAAGTGAGAACTTGAAAAGAAAATTCTCGAAAGAAATCACGCAAGGGCGAACGCTGATTGTACAACGTGGGAAGGCAATTCTCGTTTTGTGGGAATCGAGTGCCGACGATTAACAACTTCGTTAAGAAAGAAGGCTTATACGGGAACGCGGCGTGGCGTACACGCTTGCCAGTTATAAAAGTCTATTTACGCCTCCGCGCGGTGTAAATCGAGCACTTCGAGTGCGACCGACTATCAGGCACTCTGCGTGGAAATTCTGATCCCGTTAGGGGTCAATGACGCCGCAAAGGATGTATGGTCTACGGTTTACACAGACGACATAGGCTGACTTTCGTGTGTACAATGTCCGGTTAGCGCAAGTAGCCTCAAACATTACGAATTTCTTGGAAGGTTTTTTTTCCTGAGAAGCCGCTTTTACTTAGAAAATGTCTAACAAGTAAATGTAGAAATTAACATTTTATATTAATTTTTAATAGATAGACAATTTTTAACTTTACTTCTTTCTTGCACATCGTATACGGCGAATCATTTATTTTTATCTGCTTTTCATTTATCGTACGAGATTCTTATAGTGTCTTAAAATACAAGTGACGACGATGAGAACAACGACGACGTGTCTCGAGTCAACTGGAAATTCGACGCGTGGAAGTTTTTGGTCCCGTTAAGCGCCGGGTTCTACGAGACGCGGAACGATGAAAACTTCGCGATGACTCGTAGTTGCTATCTCGATAGATTTAAGACAGCGATTCCACCGAGCCGATCGTCCGATTGTATCAAGCGTTGTTCGTCGTCGTCGTTGTTGTCACTCGGCGCGAGCGAGGCAGATCGTGAAAAGATGGGCGCGGCGTACACCGGCATTCCTCCTCGAAGAGCTCCGATGGCATTGTTCCATCCGCGTCGCACCTCGATCACGCCTCTGTCACGTGGCCCACAATTCACAGGACGTGACTCCCCGACCCTCTTAAGGTGTCTCTCTGCCCAACGGCCGCCGCCGTCGCGCGCGCTTATACGCGCCATAAGTGCGTACACCGTCGCGCGGCCATTATTTCCGTTTTTTTTTCTTTTTTTTCCCGCCTGTCGTCTCCCGTAATGTCACGTTGCACAAAAGTAACTGCATAATTTCGTTAGGATATACGGCGTCGGAACCAGCCCCGGCTACGCCCGTCGCGACACAAACGCGGTGAGGCCGCGCAATGTTGCCTGACTGTTAACATCGATGTAATTTGATGTAAACGAGAGGAGAGCACGAGAGTGCGTGAATATAATTACGAGCGAAGTTTGATTCTAAGGAGGCCATTGGTATGTTTCTGTCGTGTGTACTCTTAAGTGTAATATTCGAACCGGAGCGAATTTATTGCAGTAATCAAGCAGTTTCTCCTCTGTGTAGGAGATATTTTATTTTTCACGCGTGTATTGTGCACTTATATTCATTCTCATAGATATATAACATTCACACTCGAGAGAGCTAAGGGAAATAATCACGCGAGAAGGAGATCTCGATTTTATGGAGCTCATTATATAAAATTAATTGACGTTACGCGTTTAAAGAGATATGTGATGGCTATTTCGAGTGTTTTTTATTCCTCGTCGTGCGTATCCTCATCGTAATTTTCACGCGTCAAACATACTGACCTGCCGTGATACGAAACGCGCGGCTTACTTAGTCGTTCGCCCGCTCATTCGCTCACCTGCCGCTCATTAGAAGCCTTATCGCTAATTAATCCGTACAACGGCGGCGGCGTTACGGCTCTCGTGTCGTTCGCCTCGCTTCACCATCCGCCTCTCTCCCGCCTCTCTCTCTCTCTCTCTCTCCTCTTTCTGCCGCAATTATGAGTATACTTCCTGGACTACGTCGTCACCCTACCGTCGCCACAATGTTGAGGCTGTTCGGGGTGCGAGTGGCAATTATGCGGTTTCTCGTCTCGATACGAGGTATTAATGAGTCTGAGCGAGGAAGGGTTGTGCCGTAGACTTTATCGCTAATCTTTCCGGTTCAGACCAGAACTGACGCCAACAAAGACGCGTAAAGGATGTTTTTCAGGTTTCTTAGACGAGACATTTCTAGGACAGATTATGCGCCTAATTTGATGAATATTCTTTGACAAAAATGTTGAGGCACCAATAATTTTTTTTTTTTATCTTAATTGTAACAAGTCAATTTTTAACGATCCTTTAATTTTTTTATTTCGTGTATGTTTTTCTTTTTTTTTTCTCATTTGTGAACTCGACAGCAGTATCGTATGTCACTGTTTGAACACGCAGCCACTTTGCAGCCGTCTTTCAATCTCTCTCTCTCTCTCTCTCCCTGCATCGATCGCGTCGACGTTTACAGTAATGTATGCAGTCAATGTGTCAAGAACTGCCCGGATGACTGTCAGTGGTTATCCGCGGCGTTGTTAAGTCATTTAAAGCCACGGTTACGCGACAGCTGGCGTAGGTCAGTATCATTATCTCGCAAGAGGAACGAGAGTGAAATGGCGAATCGATAGACGGACATACAAGACATTAATAAACATGAAGAAGAGAACGCGAGCGAGCGAGCGAACGAGCGAGCGAGCCGACGGGACCGTCGGTCGTCTCGCCAACTTCTTCTTCGCGGGCCAACTTTTTCCTCGATTTACAGGAAGAACTGAACGAATTTCTGTGAAACGATATCATTGCCACAGAATCCTCTTTGTCGAGTTATAAATAATACACGATCACATTTTATGTGATCCTTTCACGTTATTAATGCAAAGAACTTTCTAAACCCTATTTTCTTTATTTCAACTACTTTCCTCTTACTGCTTATCTTCGCTTCTTAATAGAGTTATTTTATATACATACAAAATGACAGAAGAGAGAATTTAACTGATACCAAAAAGCTTTCATTCGGCTGATATAATCGGCAGCTTTTAACCGGAAGTTTTATTTGAAAGAATAAATTTAACTTTGTAATTATATTGTAAAAGCGAAATTGTGTGTTGACAGATCGCATAAAACAGAAGTGATAATTGCGCAAAATTCATTCTTTTTCAATGTCGTAAATTGTTATCGCACGCTTTTTTTTTTTTTTTTTTTTTTTTTTTTTTACAGTAATTCGATATCTCCCGAGCAGTTTATTGCGACTGTCGAACGTAAGATTTAATCGACCGCGGCGAGCAAAAGCGCAAGAAGAACGGAGAGAGAGAAAGAGAAAGAGAGAGAGAGAGAGAGAGAGAGAGAGAGAGAGAGAGAGAAACACATACCTCCTTCTGTACCGGCATACGCGAGGCAAGGAGCCGGCAACTTGTTAATTATTAATCAGCATGTTTAATTCATATTGCGCGCGCCAGCTGTTTGTTTCCTTGATGCGCGCTAAGGTCTCGTACTTACTTATGGCAACGCTTAAACGTTACCGCGAGTAAACATCGCGCGCTCCGGGTGCTTAGGAATTCCCTCCATCCTCTCGCCCCTTTGTGTGCTCCCACACCTGCGACTTTTTCTTTTGTCTTTTCTTCGCCTTCTAGCGTTCCTCTTTCACCGAGTGAAGTCCCACGACGCTACATACCGCGCATACACGCTTGTTGCAAATGTGCACGCATCGCGCGCTCGCAAGGTCGTCTCCGTCGGGCGTTACCGATGCGAGACACGCTTCAGTAAATTCCCCTTATCAGACTATATGTCCGAGAGTTCGTAATAAGAATCTCTAAACTCATCAAAGAATTCGATGACTTTTTATTTTCGGAAAATTGATTGTATCTTGTTAAAAGTGAAATAACGCGCTGACGACGTAACGTATATATTCGATAAGAAAAACGACTACTTAGTTTCGTGACAAAAAAAAAACCAATAGACATTTCTCGAAAACGAGAAAATCTCCCCGGTTTACCGGGGATGACAAGGCGCTCTTTCTCGAAGTTATTCCGGAAAAGCCGTCGATCGATGTATCGCCGCGTGTATATCCGCGACTAACGCTCGGAGCGTGTGTACGGCATTTTATGTATTACTCTAGGAAGGGTGGACTTGTCTCTCTGTCTTTTTACTCTCCCTTCCCTCCTCTCGCCACCCCGCGCTCTTTTTCTCAACGCACAACTGGGGTGTTTATGGGTTTATTATACAACCGGTCTCCCGTCCGCTCGGCCGCTCGTACACGCGCGCACGCGAGAAGTTCGCGAGAAATACGCGCGTACGTCATACATGATTCACTGCGTGTGTGCGAGAGCGAGCGTTGCGGATCGGACGCGTGCGAAGTCCTTCCCTTCAATTCTTGCTACCCTGAGCAGCGTCTATAACGCGTGCGGAGCTATAAAAAAAATATCCGTGGAGTGAAAATAAATCTAACCTCGAGGCCGAGGATCGGCCGGCCGGCCGGCCGCGGCTCCCTTAACGCGAAGTAATAGAAACGAATAGCCTTGTGAGAGGCAAAGGGAAAAGCACATACCGTGCGTGTTGGAAAAAAACGTCGTCGTCGGACGACTTTTCCGACGTCGACGTCGTCGGGCGACGGGAATTTCTACTCTATTCAGTTTGTAACGCCTCGTTAGCCCGGCGATATTCCGCGCATATCGCGCTCATTTAATGCGCACGTGAGGCCGTCAAAAGACGATTAAGCAAAGGTGCTTTGAAGGTAAGGTGTGTGTTAGTCGTATCACAGAGATAGTGTGTGTATAAAAAAAATATATAAACTGCTGTATTGTTTGGTCTACTTTTCGTTCTTTCGCAAGTTTGAAAAAATGATGTAACGTAAAACGCAATAAACAATAAAATAAAAGTCATTTTATTTACCGATGTTTTTTAACCTTCTTAAATTTATTTATAAAACTACCGCTGGCAACATTAACGATTCGCATTTTGTGGAAATGTTATTACGGAAAATACAGCGAGCGAGTTTATCTCGACGCTCGAAACGCAAACTCGATCGCTGTTGCCATGTAACCACGGAGCACGTACAAGACCGCCGAACCGCAATGAAGCTCCCGCATGTTCTATACATAAGACGGTACCCAATCTTCCACCAGCTTCCCTCGACTTACTTCCAAGAAAAAGGGAAAATGTTATTGAAAGATCCGCAGGTCGGAGAGCAGAAAGGCGGGCGGAGGGACACACGAAGAGAGGGATAACCGCGAGGGAAGAAAGAGGAGCGCGAGCGACGACGAAGAAGAGGGATGCGGATGAGAGGGACGTGGATGCCGAAGACAAGAGAAGGGAAGAACGGCGGATTTACCGCAGAGCGGTACCACCCTTAGCGCGGTCTGAGTTCATTGCGCGAGTCATCAGTATCCATAAGCGATGAGTTACCCCTCACTCGCGCTCTATCTTTCTCTCTCTCCTCATCCCCCTTGATCTCTCTCTGTTTCTCTCTCTCTCTTTCTCTTGCGAGTGCAACTACGTCGATAGAAGAGGGAAGGTTAGGATCGGGGCACCTGGTTCGCTTGTTCGGCGAGTCTCGAAGCTTCTCTCCTCTCGGCTAGATGGTCGAAAGGATGGCGAGAGCCACCATCGCATCGGAGAAGGACGAAGGCCGAGGACGTGCGGCTGGCGCTGCTGCTGCTGCTGCTGCTGCTACTGCTGCTGGTAGTGGGTGGTTGATTTTCTTAGGTCAACGTATAATCAAGCCACCGAGGAACGGCACGACGAGGAGGAGAGGGACGGGGAGAAAACGGAGCACGGACAGCCATCGTCCTAGACCAATCCCCGGGCTTCGTCGGCGAACAGCCCTCTGAAAGCGGGGGCGAGCCAACCGGCGGCTTCACTTCGAGTAGAAGGAGCCTTCTCGAAGGAATCTTCCTGGATGGAGGAACTACCTTCGATACTCCGCACCTCTTCGAGGAGAATACTCTGTCGGGCGTTCGTGAGCCACCCTCGCAGAAGCGCCACCCCAGAATAACTACGTCTTCGTTGGTTCTTACGTACTACGTGGTTACGGCTAAAGTTAATAACGGATAGTCCGCTGGTGCACGCTTCGACGATTGAATTAAACGAGCAACCTCCCGAATGTTCGCGGGACTACTGCTGTCTCTTTTGAAATGATTAGATTTCAGAAAGTCTCGACGACGGTTGATTCTATGTTCGAAGAGAATCCCTCATTTGGAAAGATATCGCAAGAGGGTGCGGATGCTTATCTTTCACTAAATGATTATGCAAGAATCTTGTGCCTTTGCCTGTTGTTTTTGAAAACATGTTTCTATCATAACATTACATATAATATATATCTATGTTTTGTTATTAAACCTGACAATTCTCTGTACGTACTTTTTGTTACTATCGTGTTTGCTATGACTTTAAATTAATTGATTGTGAGATAAAATAATAAAAAATATTTTTTCTTTAATTTTAATCATGCGTTTAAAACATACTTTTCGAAAAGCAGACAATCTTATATATTTATTTCAAAAAATTATTGTATAACATGTTCTAAAATTACTTTTTGCGAGTTAAATATATTCTAACATCAATGCGAACCGCGTCCATCAATCATTCACAAACTCGTGATGACAATCTGAAAGTAAACATCGACTTAAGATGTCCCTTCGAATTTCGTGTCGCGTACTGGACGAATGATACCGAACTGATGAGACCGACTGATCCGAGAAAGAGGCAGAGAATACGAGGGAGAATCGCGAAGAAGGAACGGGGCAGAAATAGCCAGACGGCCGACGGTCCCGGAACGTCGAAAGCCCGTGTTCTTGAAGGCAACGGGGCGAGATGGAAAAATTGCCTCGATGTAAAAACATGAGAATCGCTTCTCCGCCGTCCACACTCAATAAAACGACCTCGACCCAAGAGATACGCGGTCCACCGTTCCGCATATATATATGTAGAAAAAGAGAGAGAGAGAGAGAGATCACTCGCGCAAACACACATGAGAAGCGAGGCGTACAGTCGAGCGAAAAATACACACGACCACAAGCCCGCGTCCACTCGGATGCTTTCTTTTGCAACATGGTGGAGGAAACGGGAGCGTCGAAGAAGGATACACGAGAAGCCGAACAGGAGGGATTGGGAAGGAAGCGTAGCGTCCACATCCAGTCGAGTGGTCAGCTATCGAAACCTCCTACCCGTCCACCACCCACCTCCCCCCGTGGGACCCGACTCCATCGACCAATAATAAAAAATATACGATCTGTTCGGCTCACACGGACGCAACCGACCGGCACGCCGATCCTCGTAGACGTAGGCGAATTATACTTCGAGGCCGGTTCTAAGTGATCGCATTTCCACATAGACGAGCTGCCCCGATACGATATGAAAGACTGCCCGGTGCCGTTATTGCCGCGTGGCGAGGGGCCTGGAAAAAGCCATCGCGCCGGCGGGGGGGCGCCATGAGATCCGAAACGGAACATTATCGAGTCGGATATTTTCCTTTTTTTTCTTTAGATCTTTATGATCATCGTCCGCGACGAAGGAACGTGGAAAAAGTGGAAGAAATGTTGACTGTACGGTTTGTGTGCGGTGGAAGAAACGATATTAGATGAGTACTGATTTTACGAACGTGATAAAGTCTTTACGGAATCGTTATTCAGTAGATTTATTTTTGGAAAAACCTTTTTTATTGTTCTAATTTATGTTATAAGTTCTGTATGATTCTCTGTTGGATGTGTGATTACCTTTTTTTTAACTTTATAATAAAAATCTAATTATCTTTTTACATATTTCTTGAAAATAATTTAAAAAATTATAAAAATATTGAAAAATTTTAAACTAAAAAAACGAGAAAATATTGAGCTCGATTTCTCTGGACGAAAGATCGCACGTCGACGCGATAGCAAGAAAAGTACTTGCTGAAAGAGCGCGAAACAGTTGCACGAAATCTATCACCCGCGTTCCCCTTCGTGGTCTTGGCGCCCCAGCGGGGCCAAGTTAACGGAAGAAAGATGATCCATTCGTCATAATATAAAAATGGCCGTGACAGCGTTATCTGTGACCATTTCCTGCAGTCGTAGCGCCGGTTCTCCGGGCTCACTTGTCACTATGCCGGAGGTAATGATCATTACTGAGGGTTTCAACCCTAGGCGCGCTGTACAGAGATATACGAACCCCGAGGAAGAAGAAGAAGAAAGAGTATCATGCGGAACGACGGAGAGAGATGACGTCCGCCAAAAAGAGAAGCCGAAAGAGAACAAGCAGGGAGAAAACGGGGAGGGAAGAAACGAGCGGGGATGAAGAGCAGAAGACGATGATATAGACTGTGTTCTCCACCCTGTCTTCGCCTCCTCCGCGATCTCCCGGCTACCCACCCCTCTGCAGGAGGGTGGGACAAGATGGCCGCTTCATAGGACTTCTCGGCCCAGGTCGGGTTTATGTGTCGTAATAAATGGTAATTTAAAACAGCGAGAACTAACAATTTCTTTCTTTATTTCTTCCCCAATGCTCAAGAGCGCTCACGACGAGCGCGCTCTCGCTCGGCCGAGCGCCGCAAACACACGTACATACACACACATACACACATATAATACCGATACGCTGTGCAAACACACGTACACGCGCGCAAACACACGAAGGGTGCCGCTCGCACCTAGAAGGGTAGATTCTTCTGAAGGTGGTAAACTGGGAAAAAGGCGCTCCACGGGATCTGAGACGATAGGGTGCTACTGCTCCCGAGCGCGACGAGGGTGACGCGAAGGGGGTGGTAGCACTTTCGTCGGGGATATACCCAAGCCAAGAAACCGTGAACCAGCCAGTCAGCCAAGCAGCCCACGTAATATAAAGAGATATGTGCCGCGGAATAACATTACCATTAGGAGATATAGTTTAGCAGTGAAGGCAGCAGATGAAATGAGATACTGCGGCTGAATCATGCATGAAGCGACGAAGGTGCGATTCGCCGTTCTCTTTTCGCTCGACCGTTCCTGTACACGTTTATCTGTATGTGTACGTGCGCGTGTGCGGAGGCATGTGTGTGTTTGTGTAGAAACCGGGAGACATCGCGATGATCTTCTCTTCTTTCACCCTCTGAATCTTCCCCGTCAACTTTTCCCGTATTCTTAAGCTTTTCTCTTTGCCACTTTGCCGCTCGATTCCCCGATTCCTCCTCTCGTTCTCTTCTCGTCCCCCTTTTGCCGACTCTTCGCCTCCTCCGCGCGGACTCGATGAGAAAAGTGAATATGCTACAATATTCAAATGGCAGCCGCGCGACACTTTATTAAACGCGCTATTTGCATCGCCGCCAACACCCCCGCTTCCCTTTCTGTCGCCCGCTCCCACTCTCTCCGTCGACCGACGGTCGACGGTCCTTTTTGGTTGCCGACCAGACAGAGACGAGCGCGTTGCTCGATGCCTGATTAAAAACTCGGAGCAGTCGCTGTGACAGCGACGCGTTACGCTTCGCAAGCTAAAAGTATTTGGATCGAGAATAACGTTTGTCTATCGTCGCTGTATACGAAATCAAGTATCAAAAAACTCAAGTTCTAAAGTTTTGCAATTAATCGCAAAGAAAGCTAATAAATTTTAAACAAAAAAAAGTAACAAACTTTTCATGTGTGAGAATGCCAAAGAATTAGAAAAAAAATCTCTTTAGCAATACCGGAACTAAATTGTACAGTTTTAATCTCTTGTGCGAAAAACTAATCCAAGTTTTTTTTCGACATGCTTGCTCAATAATTTCAGACGAATAAAGAAGGTAAGCGCGGCTTATAAAAAAAGATTTTGATTCATTATTATGAGCGTCGCAGTGCATGCAGAGATACTAGGAGAGCACTCGGGCAGACTATCCCCGTAATTCTTCGCAGGACGGCCTGGAGCGCGCAGGCACACATTATGCTAATTTGTCTTTTAATCTCGTGGCACCACCGGTGCGTCTTCTCTTTTCGTTCGGAGAGAGGGAGACTCCTGTCCCCCTCGACTAACCGGAACACAATCTGAGAGCGTGCAAGCGTGCTGTTTACTTTGCAGAACATGAGTGGCTCGTATACCTATCATAACACTATATTGTTTCCGTTGAAAGTCTCTTAAGGGGTTAGAGACCTGCGTGTGATTACAGGGTCGAAGTGATTTCGAACGGAAATAAAACAGTAATACAAATTTTTTTCTCCTCGGCATACAAAGAACAAAACCACTCTCTTTTCTTGTGTGTTATTTGTATTTTTTTTAAGTTTTATCTATACGATGTTTCGCGTTGAAACTTGAGATGAAGCATCCAGTATTTTTCCTCGTTCGCGAATACATTCCGACGCAAGAAGGAAAATTCAACCTGCGGACGGGAGAGATTCCGGCGAGCGCAGGTTGAAAGGGCAAAAAACGTCTCTCTTCTTCTGAGGAAAGAAACTCGGAATCACAACGTGAATGAAGTAGGCGGGAGAGCCAGATGGTGGTGGCCGCAATGTCGGTAGTGGGAGCACTTATGCATTTATGCATTCATATTTCCGTTCCCGAGACGAACCGTAAGACGACGTCGTCTTCGTTGTCGTCGTCGCCCAAACCACGACGATACCACGCACCATCGAGAAAGAGGAAAGGTAGGGAAAGCGAAAGAGGTGGGCGGAAAGTTGCTCCGGAATAATAATACACGCCGGCGCTCGCGCTAGCTTCGCTCGCAGGAAAAAAATCTGAATACATGAAACGTAATGACAGAGTGTGTACGCCTCCGCGCGAGAGCGCCGAGCGGTCGTCAGATTCAGGAGGAGTCGTGTCGGGAGGAGCAGATCCGGAGGAGCGTCGGTGATCGTCGATCGATCCTTCAACTTTTTACGACATTGGCTTTGATTTTGAAAATTTGTAAGAAACAAAACTCCAAAAAAAAAAAACGAGAAAATACACGCGCAAGAATAATTGTTTTGTGATAATTGTCAAGAAATAAAATGAAAATGATCAATGAGGATGTTTTTCAAATTGAAATAAAAGAAGATAAATAAGTAAACAAGATATACAGCAAGGTCTATCTCTGACCTTGTTGAACGAAGGTCGTCGATAAGAAAGACACCGAAATCTTATACCCCGAGTGAAATTCTGAACAATACTCGAAGGTCACCCTCAATGTTGTTCTTACCTACCCTCTTCGGTCTAGTTTATGAAACGGCATAGATAGTGATCATCGAAGAATGAGCCTATCGAGGACACCGTCGAAGGACGAGAGAGAACAGTCGGCGACGGCGTAAGGGTAGGAAGGTAGATGGATGAAAGGAAGGAAGGAAGGAAGGAAGGAAGGAAGGGCGCCGTCGTAGCCCGGGTACCCGTGGCTCCGCCTATCGGCGCGCCGCTCCGCGGTGGTGAATACATTTAGCCTGGTTAGTTTACAAATGAATACAGCGATTGAAGCAACTTATAATATCAATGTACCTCCGGCCGTCTCGCTCGCACGCCGTGCGCCACCCCTTGCTAGCATCTCGCTTCCACCCACTCTCTCGCGGGGTTCCATACAGAATGGCCATATTAACTTGATAATTAGCTCGGTTATACGACTTGCAGATGAGGAAAGACTCGGGACGGACGTCGGCTACCCCTACCAGGAGTGGTGCCAGTGTTCCTTGCTCTGCTCCCTATGCTATGCTCGACTCGGCCCGGCTCCTCGTCGCTCGTCGGATGGATATAGAACCCTTAGTTCGTATTCCTCTCCCTGTCTGCTAGGAACCCCGCCGTGGTTCGTCTCGCAGCCGGCAAATCCGACGTCGTCGTCGTCGTCCTCATCGTCGTCGTTGTCGCGTCGTTCGTGCTCTTGACGAGACCGTGTCTTACGCAGTACCGGTCTCTCGCAGTGAATTTTCTAAGTGCCTATCCTCACCCCCGCTCTAAGTGATAGGGTTAATCTAGGTGATCACGTGCTCGAGCATGCGATCGCGACCACGTGCTACGAGGTTCCCTCGTGAGGATCGAACGGCGGCGAGGTCAACGTTCTCCGTTTCTTATCTGCAACGTCTTAACATACTATCTCAGAAGCGGTGAAGAGGTACGTTTCGACCAGAAGAAGTTTTAAATTAGAAAGTCGCGTCGAAACAGAAAAATACCGCGCGTCGTATCGATCGTTGATCCACGACCCAGCTTGTCGTCAGACGACGACCCTCTTGCGACGTCGCTCGTCGTCCAGACGTCAGGGAAATGAACGTGCTAGGTGGCGCCTTGAAGACCCAAAATGGCCGCACTTGGTGGCCAGGCGAAAACGGCCAACAACTCTCTCGCGCGCGCATTTTGGAGACGAGACGAGCGGCGAGCCGGGCCGAGCTGAACCGAGTCATGGCTCCGTGTCCTCTTTGAGGACTCGCGCTCGTCGAAGGCCTCTTCCATCCGACACGCGCGATGCGAGAATACAAACTACAAGGTGCCGCGCGCGTATACCAACGCATTCCGGGAGATGACTGGCATTGAGAAAGCTCGCCTTTGGGGCCGCACCCGCTCGCTCGCTTCTCCGTCTACGACCGGAATACCGAGGACATGGCAGCCATATTAGGCTTTGCCTTTCTCTCCTTCCACCCGCCTTTTCTTCTCTTCTCTCGTCTTTTTCTTCTTTTTCTTTCTTTACTCTTTTACTTTTTCACTTACTCTTATTTTTTTGCTAATATATAGTGTGTTTGCTTTTTAAACGTCACAAACAACGATGCTCCGCTCCAATTTTACCTTCTATCCTGATGATTTTTTACATAAAACTTGGTTTGCAAAATTTTTTATAACACATTTCCGCGCCAAAGATGCTCGTGCGAATTGAAACACGATTCAAATCGATAGTCACTTTCTTTTCTTGAACACGGAATGGTTCTCGCACGTAATCTTGGCTTTCGAAGAATTTATCGCGTGTGTCTGTTTTATGCTTTCTTCATTGCGAATGCCTTCGCTGGCAAATTTCTCTGAGGTACGAAGGTTTCTTTAATCGTTTTGCGTGCGAGACTCTGCAACGCGATATTGAAACAGCGAGGAGAAAGCTGATGTTGCGCTCGTAGATAAATTATCTCAATCAATCATCTTCAGTTCAGTCAACTGTATTTTTTTATTTTTTCGGAATACACGATATTATTTTTATTTGACTGATGTAAGGGTACTACAAAATCACGATTACTTCGGAGGGACGATTGTTACTTATATTTACAATTGTAAAGCTTTTGATAGATCGCTCTCATGTTTGCGCGCGCGTAATATATCTTTGATCGATAAACATCGCTTCTGTTTTCCCGCGTCGCTCATCGCAACGCGATATCGCTGATATTCAAGCTCAATGGCGTACGTTGCAACAAAATAGTCGCGAAATCGTTCGAATCGCGAAGCAAACGGTAACGAAAGAAGGCGGAGGAACGTCGGAGGCGGGCCCGGCGACGCGATACGTACGTGCCGTCACGTACGCGACGGGGTTTTTACTGAAATCAAATCTAAATAAAGCGGCGAGTTCGTAACATGGCGATATATACGCCACGAATTGTTCCCATGGCGGTACCCGTGAGATACCGTCGTGCTCGTATCGTTATCTCAATGTTCCGACGAACGCGCCGTCGGCGCGCCAACGCGGTTCGCTCCGCGTTCACAATTCGAAAAGTCTGACCAATTAGTTTCTTCGCTCGGTGCGAATAGCATAATGTACAATAATACTCTTTTTAATTGAGATATAGATTTTTTGATAATTTTTTCAAAACATTATAAAAGCCACAGACGTATATCTACCAATTTTAACATCATTTAGAACTGAGGGATGTAAGTTTTATATAAAAGAGTAAGCCTTGTAACAACTGTCAAGCTAACAATAAGATTCACTTTGTGTTTTCGAGGAATTATTTATCTATAAATGTATAAAAGCAGGTATAAGTACTCTCTCTCTCTCTCTCTCTCTCTATGACGTTTGTTTTTTAGATTCATTTTCTCTGCAATTTATCGAGCTAAAACAGCTTTAAATTATCGCGAGCCGTATCGACCATTGGTTGACACGAAGCGGACACTTTCGCGGGACTCTCGATTGCGCCCCGGCGGTAATCGGCGTCACGTTGCACGCGGAAAACGAGTTTTCACGGGCGATAAATTCAAGGCGTAGCGTGCGAGCGCAGTCCGACGAAGAGGACTCGGCCGGTACCACAGGGTGTACGGCAAACAACACCTGCCGCGACTCGCGCGGTGTGGGTGCCGCGAGGAGAGGGTGCAGAGAGAGAGAAAGAGAGAGAGAGAGAGAGAGAAACCCGACAAAAGTAATGTATGCACCCTTGTACGCGTTGTACAATGGAAACTCCGAGAGAGCGGAGCCACCTGAGCCTGCAGGCGGACCGGGCGTCATTCGGGCCGGCTGTTTGCAACCGGCGCGATGCCGTGGACCCGCTAATTATTCGCGCAATTTCTCTCGTATCGAGAAAGCTATCGTGAGAATATTTATCGCCGATTCCGTTTGCGTTAAAAAGAAACGTTTGACAGATCTTATTATATATACATTATATATAATAAACTATCATTCTCGCAACGGTTTCTCGCGACTTTTCTTCAGTCACGCCAATTATATTTGCGCAATACGGATGTAGCATTTCACGGTCATTGCTATACGCGTAAATCGGCAAAGTGCCATCAGTTTCCACGGTGTGCCCCGCGCGCGGAATAGTTCTCCTCTAATTATCCGCTCGGCGGATAATAACGCGTGCGCGTCTTCTCGTCGGCGCGATAACAAGCCGGCCGACGCCATTATTTTTTCTTTTTTTTTTTCCTCCTCGTACCCGTCCTCCGTCGGAGGACTCATGGCGAATTCCGGGCTGGCAAAAGGAAGAGGGAGGAGACGAGGGAGCGAACTGGAACGAGAAGTCAGGGCACTCAGCGTGGCTAATTGCTCAAATCATTAAGAAAAAAACATGAAATCTAAGTCTCGCCGTGTACAGTGGGAAGTCGTAGATAGCGATCGACCGCGCGTATACCGTAATGAAAATAATCACGGCAGCGCGGCGAAACGATAACTACGTTTCGAGCTCGATTTATCGCGGTTCGCCGCATTCTCTCATTCGTTTGTCCTTGCGATCGCGCGCTTCGGGACGTTCTGCGCCGCGCCCGGGGAGATTTCGATCGCGCGAGCCACGCCGAAACGCTCCGTCAATTTTTCAATTTCGCGTCGAAACTCTCCGTTTTGCATTTCGCGAACATAAACATGAACTTTATAATGTTTCTCGTAAACCGTATCGTTTTCCTCATTTGAAAACGTAACAAGTATATAATTTAAGCTCCGCGCGGAGTAGTTTCTTATGTATGATGTGCACGCGCATCTCACTCTATCGACTTCTCTGCCAATTCACGTTTACGATCCTGTGAATTCCGCGTGTGCGTTCTCTCGTAAACAGGCTCATTATGCACGCGGGATGCTAATCTCGTCCCCGAATGAAATCGCGGAAAGTAAGAGTAATGGTTCTCTCTCGATTACGCATCAAGTCTCCGCGCCCGACGGCAAAATTCGTTTAAGGTCGCGACGCGAGGAATCGTCTGAACGAAATTCGTCGCAGCGCGAATTGTGTACTCGCCGTCGAGAAAAAAAAAAGCGTGAGTTAAGAAAAGAGCGTAAGAGAGGAAAGAAAAAAGACGACGCAAGGCGAGAGAGACAGAGAGAAGTGCGACCGCGGTGGAATAAGAAAAGCGAGAGAAGTGCGGCCGCGCGCATTTGCGTATTGTTATGTTAACGCCCGCGCGAAGTAACAATCGGCACCGGGCACAATGGCGAAATCCCTGCTGAAAAGGGGGCAGGGAGAGGTTGTGGAAGCCGAAAGCAAGGGTTGGGGCCAGAACTGAGGGACGCGGCGGGGAACGGAGGCGTTATCGCATTATCGTATTGCGGCGCCTCGTTGCCGGGACTCGCTTTGCCCTTACGTAAATTCCTGCAAACAAAGATTTACACCGATACAACCGTGAGCACGGTACCACGCCATCCTCCCTGTTGCTTTCTTTCTCTCTTCCTCCCGTTCTCTCTTTCCCGTTCTCCTTCGGCGAGCTTGCAAAACCGCACCGGAGTAAACGGGAGACGCGACGTCCGCCGCCCACTTTAATATTCCTCGTTTCCATAAAAATATGACGCTTCTTGCGACAATCTCGAAAGACCGACGAGGATTCGTCACGAGCCGGTTGACCCGCGACGAAAATCGACAGCGACTCCGATAATGACAGATCCGATAAGACTGCACGTCAATGCTTGTCTCTTGTCACGTAGCTGGAGAGGATATTCTTGTTATTTTTGTGCGTCATAGTAAAAAGAAAAGAATATATATTCTTATCTATTTATATTATATTTTTCTCTCTTTCTGCAAGCGTAACGTCTAAATGTTAAGAAACGCATGTTGTGTGTGTAGACACAGGAATTGAAGATAAACTGATAAACTTCTTCTAAATCTTTTTATGGCAAAATTTTAGATATTTGTCGTATATAAAAAAAAGACAAAGAGCGGGAAACATGCTTTTTTTCTAGCGTGTTCTGCCTTTGTTATATTTTTTCAATAGCGCACTACGATTGTTTATCGAGTGTTTCAAGTTGATGAAAGGTTCCTCAAACGATCTGTATATGGCGAAGGCAAAACATACACACAGCCCCTATATGTTATAAGGGGTGGACTCGGTAGAGGGCGAGGGGGTGGCAGATAGGGCGGACGGTGGCGGGTCGTGGGTGAGTGGGTGGCGAATATGCAAATGTAATTGATATTACTTTTTAAATATTCCCCACTCTACCCGGACAGAGAGAGGGGCCAGCCCGTCTGTCGCTCGCTCGCTCGCCTGCAGCAGAGGGTGCGCCTGCTTTATACACTCTTACTCTAAGTGCCTTTTACCCCCTATACCGGCAGCAACCCCCCCTCCCCACCTCTTTCCCGTTCGGCAACTGCAACGTGCGGCAGCAGCCTTGTAAGTAAAGATAATTAATAGACCCAGAAGACCTATCGCGAGATTTTCACCGGATAAAGCGGCGAACAAGGTGTAGTTACTGGTGAACCGTGGCAAATTACCGGCGTCTCGATATACTTTGCGAGATTTTTTATTTTCTGTCCCAGATAACTCTTAATTTTCTTTAAGTTTAAGTTGCGTGGCGTCACACAACGAAAGAGTGCAGAAGTTGAAACAAAAAATGTATGTCAGCGATCAAAATCAGAGTATATTTCCTTTTTTTTAGGTTTACGTAATAATCTGACCTTATATAGTTAAATTCTATCACTTTTAGAAGAGCTCTTACATTATAATAGCTATACAATATAACTTATAATGCAATATGTTGATGTTCATAATTATGCGCAAATAGAAATGTTCGTTATAATAATTAATTTATCAGATGCTGTATGCAGTTTATGATACAGAATAATTAATAGATCAAAATACCTTATATCTGCATTCGTGTTAATAGTCATAAGGGATTTAGCAATTCTGATATTAGCTTTCGTTCGCTTTTTCAATCCGTCGTTCTGTCAAACATCATCTCTTCCCTTCGTGATTGATCTAATTCTAGCTAGTAGCAAAATCTACTAGATTATCATACATTAATTTGCACACAATGGGCAATGAATTTATTAGTTAAATGCGTTGCGTTGACGTTACACTAATTATAATTTATGGCGCAATAATAGACACGATGTATGATTGCCGAATAGGATGCGCAAGCGATATAGTAATGAGAGGAGGCCCGCAACAAATCGTCGCATCGCCGAGGGCACAAAGTCGCTGCTTGCTAATCAACGCTTCGACTCTTATTATAAATACAGTTTCTCCGCAAATGTCGCAACGACGGCATTGTAAAAGTATATTAGCACACTAAAATAATTGTTTTTTGAAAATTACGATTTTAAACGTCCAAGTGACACTGAGTTTCTCCAAACAATTCCACACTACATTGTTCCAGTATTTTTTCGACGAAAATTCCGCAAATAAGAAAGACGCGGATATCGCGTGTGTAGAGATTAATTTAACACGAATGCCGACGGTGGAATTTCTACGGCCAAAACGGATGGCTGCAGGTGAGCTCTGTGTAAACCAACTCGCGGTGCATATATCGGGTCGTATACCACGAGCAAGCATGGGGACACACGAAGCATCTTCTCTCCATAAATCTAGCACCCGTTCGTGCACAACAGTGCGCACTGTCTAACCCCGACGCTAAATACGACGCTAAATAATTCGATTTCGCGCAAGGCGAAATCGCCGCGCAACTGCCGACGGCATGAAGCGAGAGCAATCGGTAGTTGTGTGTCGACGCGCTATCGTACACACAAAAACTTATCGCACTCGAGTAATACTTCTTTCGAAATAAAATATTCGTAATTTACGTTTGTGACGTTATTATTTATCCTGGCGTAGAACATGCGAAGCAAGTGCGTTAAAATTTTGTTGTTTTGTTAGATTGTAATTTCTTTTACTGATTAATTTTTACTACTTGTGAATAGACAATATGATTGTTCAGGAAATATTGACGCGTACGAACTACATGCCAAACGCTTCTTACATTTGAGACTTGAATTTCAAAAAAAAACAGTACTGTCTATCAATAGGAATATTTCTCATGATATGATAAATCTCGCACAACACAATTAGGCGTAACTCCTTCCAAATACAGACAGTCGCATTAGAATACAATGCGGCCGTTCTTGCGCCGCCCGACGAAAGTAATCCTTTTTCCCGCAACTTACATTACATTGCATCGCGATTGCACTCGCACTAAGCAGGTGTCAATAAGATTTACGGTAATTGACTAGGTGGTGGAATAATTAACGAGAAATCTGAGTTATCGTTCGACATTTATTTTCCGTACAAATCGCACGATTGGCGGCACGATATGTGCTCAAACTAATAAATAAATATTATTTAGAGTCGCGTGCCGCCAATAAAGAAAAAAAAAACAGTCGTGTTCTTGTCTCGATAAATTAATGCAAATATAAATAATTAAGCGCGATCTCTCGCGACGTAAAAAACTTACGCGTTTTAGCGTGTGATGTGCCGAAACGACTACCTGCAACTATCCGTTGAATAATAACCAACGAAGGAACATCGTAAGAATTTATGACCAATTACATAGCGATTTGAATTCGCGGCATTTAGACAGCCGACGATGATTAATTAATTGGCGAGCGCTCGCAACGCGATACCGACGGGTTAATTGTTGTTTACGCTTATTATGCGGCATAACATTATCGCGTTTGACGATCGATAAAATTTTGCGCGTCGCGCGCGTCGCTGGTTTTCGACGGTTTTTCCGCGGAGAAACGCGAATGGACGGGCGAGCGGATCACTCTTTTTTTTCGGCCTACCAAATAAACGCGGAATTAATTCGTCGACGATCGATGATTATTATACAGAATTATACAAAATTACCTCGGCGATTTATTTTGTTGCCAGCGGTGTGTAATATTGAAATAACGCAGAGAGAGAGAGAGAGAGAGAGAGAAACGCCATGGTCACCGACGACGGTAGGCGTTTCGCGCACACAAACGACGGTGCTCCATCGAGCGTGCACACCGTCGGTGATTATCGGGCTTCCTGTCGCACCATTCAAAATGGTGGATTATCTAGTAGGTTTTTCTGCGCCACGCAATGGCGTTCGTTCAGCGCGCGGCTCCAAATTACACTTTTCGACTTATTACGTTCGGGTTCGAAAAGTAAGCGATTATTCGACAATACTATACTTATAGTCACACGAGAAATCTCTCTTTCAAAGAGACACGTTTACGCGTGCACACAATGCATGAATGTGTGTGTTCATGTATAATTACATGTGTCAGCGCACGAACACAGAAACAGTGAGTAATTATCGCGTTTCCTGTCGTACGACGCGCGCAATGGCGAACGTTACTTCAAAGATGTACACTTCGCCATTGCGCGAATTCGTCTTCGTTAAAGCGCGCAGATATTACGTGAGATAGTTTGAGATAATCGAAAATTAACTCCATCATTTTTCTCTCATGCGGATTTTTTTTTTCAAATTAATTGGCGCGCGCGTTTGAAGAACAGAACAAAAAAAAAAAAAGGAGGAGGAGGATACGAACGATAGGGCTTAAATCAATAGACGAGATCTAGTTCATAATTATGCCGATTATATCCTTCTCTCTATCAAACGTTATCTCGATAATTATTATTGTCGGCGGTGTATCTCTCGGCATCGGATGATAACCGGGTGTGATGTTTACCGATGCCGCGCGATGGAATTTTAATTTCCGCCGCGGTGACGTGGGAATTGAAATAACATTACGTAAATGAGAATAATGTACTTTTACCGTCATGCCTCCACGTACAAGCGATAATAGCAGGCTATGCGCGCATTCGATACGGTTGTGTTCCTAATTTCTGAAAACAAAACTCCGAGATTAACATAGAATAATTAACGCCGATAATATCTTAACAAAACACATCATCATAAATACTCGAAATAGACTGCTTTGTACGATTAAAAATTACACAAACAACTACACAGAGTGTTTTTTTTTCATGAATAAATTAATGATAAAGTGCGGATTTGTTTCAAATTTTCAGGTAACTTTCATCTATCGTTTTTTTTTTTTTTAATCGTTTTCGGAATATTTCTTTTGATTTCAAGGTTAACTGCGATTTTATAAGTTGACAACCGTAACGACATGTTTGAGAAGGCTCTTGTGATGTCTCTTACGATTTTTCAATTCCTTCAAACGTCTCACATTTCGGAGCCGATCGACACAAATCGCGGTCTGCGTTTCCGGTTGCCTCTCGCACGAGCTACGCAGTGACACTCGCGTACGTAATGCTGAGAAAGTCGCTCGCCACCGTGAACAAACGCGAGCGGAAATCGCCGCGGGTGTATACGCGTACCGCCATCGTGAGCAACAACAACAAGCGAGCCACAGGGGGGAAGGGGGGAAAGAAGGCGGGAGTGAAGGGGGCACCCCGTGCGCTACTCGGTGCGCACGTAGGTCGTACACCCATCGACTCGGTGGTACACACATGGTACGTATGAAGTTGCGTGCCGCGGGTAATTACCGGGTTTCGCCGTGGTAACGCACCAGCGATGGCGGATCCGCCTGCGTATAGCCGGGGCCAGGATTCAGGCATTCGGGCATTCGGGCGACGCCACCGGCACACGGTGTGTTCCCGTCACACCGTTGGTTTCAACGCCAATTAAACACCCGCTTGTCAAGGAGAGATATAAGGGGCGGGAGAGGAGGAAAGAGAGCCGTTCGCGAGGGGGCTCTCGCCGACACACACACCGCCCGATTCCCTGCGATTCGCTCGCTGTCGCACGCGATGCGTTACCCGGGCGTTGTTATTACGTGTCATTGCCATCCAAGCGATGGCGGTTTTGAGAGATTATATTGCGCGTTGAAGCTCGTTCAGAGAAAACCGAGGACGAAAGAACGGTGATGAGAAGAGAAAACAGAAAGTTACGATCAGATGACACGTGTCCACGAGATGTGTGCCGATTTCTTTTACTCCAGAAACGAATTGGAAAGAAAAACCGATTGAGAGTACAGTTACTTCTTATTTTTGTTTCAAAAACATAATATCTATCACCAGAAAGATATTCAGAAAATTTGCAAACTAAGTATCGATAAAAGAATCTCAGGGGGTTTTAAACCTTGACGCGAGTTCCTTTTCTTTGCGCGTTATCGCGCGGCGTTATTTTACAAGTCGGAAATAGCGCGTAAGTCGTAAGACAGGGTATAAGTGTGCTCACTTGTTCAAAACGTATGACGTAAAGACGATGGAGGGAAAGCGTTTCGCGATATCGTTGTCGTAAATCCGCAGTCCAAGCCTCGCGGCGCGCGCTGCGTGCAATTAGCGCGTATGACGAAAAATATGCGGGGAAAGTAATATCTGCGATAACACGGGCCACGTCGCGCGCACGTGGTGCATGTATATTTAAAATCCGCCCCGCGGCTAACGTTGCGACAAATGTCGTTGTGGCGCGCTGCGTATAACCGCGCGCGCTCTCGTTTTCCAGTGCGTGTATCGCACCACGCACCTGGGCTTTTTCCAACCACCCCTACCGCGTCCAATCGCGAAAGGGAAAAATTGCGAATGCATATAGGTCGCGGTTGAGTAGGCAATATCCGCGATAACGGTCCTGCGCTTTGTGCGTGTCCCGATAAAAAATATTTGTCGCAACGTGTGTGCGTGTGTGTGATGTGTGTGTGTGTATGCGTAGCCTCGCGTTGAATTTACGTCGCGACGAAGAAAGAAAACTCCGTGATAACGCAAACCAGCACGACAGTGCTTTTGCGAATCTTACGTACCGCGACACATCGCTAATTATTCCTCGTCGTACGATATATTTTTTATCGCACTTTCATACATCGCAGTATTATTTAATTT
The DNA here is from genome assembly GCA_014825685.1 of Pseudomyrmex cubaensis. Lineage (NCBI taxonomy): Eukaryota > Metazoa > Arthropoda > Insecta > Hymenoptera > Formicidae > Pseudomyrmex > Pseudomyrmex cubaensis. The sequence continues at coordinate 39,553 of QVOA01003867.1, read as the reverse complement.
AGATTATGATGAAATTTTATGCGCAGCCTTTTCCGCAGCGTAATAAAATTGCCGATTGCTCGCCGCGATTGCGCGCAGCATATTTGTCCACGCAATTTCTGACCTCAATTGCCGCTATTCTAGAAATTATTCAGTCAGCGAGTGTGCGAATTCTTCCAACATTGCTCGCAACATTTTCGCGCTCGTGTATTATTACTTATGAAACGATGTAAACATTATCAATTTCGGAATGTCACACGCTAGATAAGTGATCATCGCTGCCAACACAAGTACTAAAATAAGGTCGATTTGTACCCGGTCGTCGAGACAACCTGTCATTTTACTCGTTATGTTGGCATAGAACATTTTCCGTTGTATCATTATCGTGATCTACAACGAAACGTGATGACAACGCTGTCAAAGTAGAACGTACCTTGGCACACTACCAACCATCTTACTATTTTACCGTATAGTTTTATTGCTCGGTAGACGTCTTCAGTTGAGACAAGTGTTGAGCAATTGTGGAAGTCCGCTATCTATCAGATCTTAAGACACACGTCGTTACATAGAAGTGAAGTAAAAGCGAGTGTAAATTTTTTTGTAAATGTAGGACAAGACATATCTTTGGAGGAAAAAAATAATGCGAGGAATGTCGGGAATATTTATACATATAAAATTTGACTATTTAATACTATAATTCGATCAAATTTGTAATGACGAAAAGAAGAAAAAGAGATCCGATGTAAACTTTTGAAGATTAGCTCGTCGATGTGGAAGCGAAAATGCCGCAATGAAGATTCAATCGCACTACGACATTTCAATAAATTAGTCTAAGGCACGGGGGCAAAGGCGTATCTTCTCGCCCTCTGACAATCAGCCCCCCGTGGCTTCGGCACCGTCGATTCCAAACGCTAGTTTTAATCACGTCGCGCAGTCATGGGGCGCAGTCGTGCCATCACCCACGGGGACGTTTTCGCCGAAAACAGCGGGCCGCTCGCGGATTATCCGACTGCTTTATTAGCGCCATTCGTGTCTGTTCTGCTTGCTCTTTTCTTTCGCCGAGTGCTGCGGGACGAAAATTACGAAACGCGTGCCTCGCGTGCTCCGTCGATCGCGAATTGCACGAGCGTGCAATCAACGGCGGTTTTAAAGTCGCGGCTTTACCGTTACAATTGGAATTCCGGCAAATTATAGTCATAACGACGAAACACGTTTTACCCTCACGGCTGTGGTTACACTTTACGTTTTTATTCGCCACGTATCAACGCGCCGTGTGCGGTTGCTCGCTTCTTTATAGAATTTTATAACGTCATGACTTTTTGTCGCTAATTACACGCTGTTGTTTTTTCTTTAGTAGGAGAATAATTGGGTCAGCAAATCCAGAGTTTCGAAAAGATAATGTGTTATATTGAAGTAACGTTTTCTTTTATGGAGATGTAGCTGATTAAACAAAATGTAGTATATATGTATATAATTTGCTCCGCTTATTATTAAAAATCACGTGTTCTTATGGATTAAGATTCCATCTATTTTGCTAATTTATATTAATTGCATTTATGATAATAAAATGAATAATTTTTCGATTTATTTCTACTCGAGCTATACAAAATGGCTGACGGAACTGTGGAAATCCCAATATGTGACCTCTCGCATATTACAAGCAGAAACCAATACCTCAATATAGACTATATGCCGCAGTCAGTGTTACGAGCTCCGCTTTCGACGCAGAGCCGTTTATGATTCGATTTGCATGTTTGATAAGATCCGCATTGCCAGGATAATGACCGTTAGACCTTAAAAGCAGCGTGTGTGACGTTAAAAACGGAAATTACGCTTACGAGCACGGATAATAATCGTTTCCTACAAAAGTTTCCTCTCCTTCTCGTTCTAGTTTCCGTAATATCTGAATCTGTCACGTCTTCGAAGTACATTTGAGCGAGTTACACGTCTCGGAAAAAATTTAAAAATTTTACGTTCGTTCATGTAAATTTTTAAATTTTTCTCGTTAATTTTCTCATGATGATTATCAAATAATCTACCGCGTGTGTGCGAGATACATCATCGTCTGATCTACAGCATCCACGCAATTGCGATCACTCGACTTTCTCTGCCTCCGCGTGACGTTTCGTGGAAAACGCAATGCGCGGCACAGCGCATCCGCGCATGTTGATAATCGACCCCGTTGTTTCCGCCACTATCTACCTACCTACGCAACAGGGACCGCTGATCAGGTTGCGATACGACCGGAAGATAAAGGTGGATGGTCGATAGCTTTTTTGCGCGTTCTTACGCAAGAGGAAGGCCGCGCGCGCTGTTATCTCGGCGGATCAGCGGCGTTTTCGCGCGCTAATTACCCATCGTAACTGGCAAATAGCTTCAGCCATTCGAGGGTTATTCGAGAACGTGTTCGCTGATAAGGCGCGAATGTTCAAGAATTGACGCAGCAAAGATTTTCTTCGCGTCGATAAGACGTAAATTATATTTCAAAGTTCCAAGGACTGTGGCTCATTTCAATGAGACTGATGTCACAAGATTAAATTGTTAAATAAACTACAATCGATTTTGTGTATGTGAAAGAAAGAGAGAGATTCAATTTTCATCACATGTCAACAATTAAGTTTTCTTATTTGTGCTCTTTTAATTTTACACGTGCACGTTACGTTTTGCAAACGTGGTAATAAAAACTCTTTTGCAAATGAAACTTGTAATAGGTATTTAAAACCTGCATTTTTGTCCGAAATACATGTTCGTTTTTTTTTCTGACAAAAAGGTCTCAAAGAATGCAAATTGTTAGATATCTCTGATGCTACTTGCATATCAAGTGACTGCAAGTATCTTTTGACAACGTCGAATTAAAAATACTGTACCTGTCGAAGGATAAAATGGAGCGATATTTTATGGTTATCTTCGCGAAACCGTTTCGAAGAAAGACATTAAAATGCGCGTTCGCGTTATCGCAGTTTAGCATAAAATTTAAAGTTTAGCGTATCTGATATTTAAAGAAAGTTCCTCGTTGCATAAAAATCTATTATTATGGAGAGGCTTATCGTAAGCATTTACGTCTCGAGCGGGAAAAACTGCAGACTTACAAAGAAAAAGACGCGAAATTTTACTTTTGTTAGACTTCAAATTAGTCTTTTCGAAATCAACATTCGAAAAGCATATGCATATTTTTAGTTTCATTAATATACGATTAATAGTCAAGAAAAACTTCTCATTGCGCTTGTGTTTCTGCAATTTTAAAATTATTTCCGGAGAAAATGTTAATCGGAATTAATAAATTTTTCTTCTAACAAGTCGTTCTTTTTTATGTTAATTTCTGTCATATCTCACAGGAATTCGGAATCCGCGTGAGCGCGCGCGAAAAGAAAGACGCATTCGGGTTATCGAATCAAATATCATGCCTGTGGAACTCGTTTTGCGACCCCCGGCAGGATTTTGAGGATTTACGTATTTCCTCGTACGGTTGTGACGCGCGCCACGCAGCAGTCCCGTCGCGCGAACCAGCCGCGTCGGGCTTCTTTATTAAAACCCAACCAACAGGGCTGCTCCCCTTGGCCCCACGTGCCCAAGCTTATCCCGGAGAGACCTTCCATCATTTTAAAGCCCACCGTGATAAAATTAGACGGACAATTTCATCCGAAGACTTCGAATGCCGCGAATCGTACGCGGGACGCGTAGGTAGGTGACGGTTTAATTTCATGCCCGGGGGTGATTCGACGTCCCTCGACGGGACGCGAGGACACAATGGGCGCCATGTGCCTATTGCGTTAGCAGATTGGCCGACAGAAATTCGAAATAACTCCATTACCGTCCCTATACGCTCGACGGTGAAAATAGCGGAAAATTTTTTCCCGAAGACGCATCGAACGCTGACAGCTGATTAAAAGTCTAATGTACAGAAGAAAAATGTTCTCGAACTACGAAATGGTTACAAAGTGCTCGCTTAGACGCGAGATAAAACGCACGCATGAAACATCGCGTCTCGCGTATCCACGTGTCTCGTTTTCGCGAAACGACACTCGTTATTGCAATTGATCAACTTGAAAATACCGCGGTGAATAAGAATGACAAGATTCATTTATATTTATAAATGTCCGGCGTCGCGCTGAGCTTTCTTGTTAGAGTTGCGAATAGAAGTGACATTTATTGAAGAAGAAAACATTGGAAATAAACGAGAGAATACTTCGAGAGTAATCGTGATATAATCTCGCATCGTCGAGTGTGCACACACATCACGGTGTCGATTTAATGCCGCGCGGCAATGCGGATAATAATGACTGGAAAAAAAAAGAAGTCTTACGCGTTTCAACAAAAAAAAACCACTGAAAATGCAAGATTAACTCGAGGAAATGCTTCATGTGATTTTCCTTTATATAAAAGTTCCTTTATATAAAAAAATTCTCTAAGAAATTTCTTAGAAATGATTTGACGGTGACATTGTGCGTGCGCAATGTTAAATAAATCAGTTGCGCAATTATAAACGGAATTAATTACGAATTCCAGAACGCGCGCATTATGCACACGTGCCCACGAAGTAAGTGGTGTATGTGCAATCGACTTCGCGGTAATATATTGTGTTTCTTACAGCCGCTACATAAATCCGCGGCCAACATTGTGATAAGATGCTGGCGCGAAAAACGACGCACGAGCGAAGGAACGAAACGAACGGGCGAGCGAGTGCGCATGCATTCGCGCACGTGGAATAATAATTAGCCGTCGCCGGTGCTGATACACGTTCCACGCAAATGACGTGTCAGGTGCAGCTGTTGCGCATCGTTCCGCAATGCGGGCCGATGTACCGCTCTTCCCCGTCGACTCAATCCTCCCCTTCGCGCGCACTCTCATACCTCTCTCGTAAGCTGCACCGTCTTTAACTTCGTTCCACCCTTTGTCTCATGGTTTCATAATGTCTCCCCTCGCGGCAATCTCGCGGTCCAAAAGTGCGAATCTACATGCGACGCGCGATCGCGTGCTACTTGTCATTAGACTCTCTCGACGGACTTCTAAAACGGGTTATAGCTGCGCCTATCTACATAGGTACTGTATAGCCTTTTACTACATCGTACACGCCTCTTCCACGGGATGCACTTCCAGACGTTACGATTAAAAACCGTGCAAGAAGATATCGAATTTTTGCCGCGATAATGAACATTATCACGTTCTATGATTGACATTTTTTATTCCTGGCTGAATAAAGAGAGTGATAAGCATGCGAGTTTACTTGGCTGTTTACAATGTTTTATTTATAAATCGCAAAGATAATATATCTTTAATATCCGATTCTTTAACTTGTGTCTCTGACTATGTTTGAAAAGAAAATTTGCCGCAAGCGTCAGAAAGTGATTCTTTTTCGCTGAAGTTTCCGAGAAACACGTTCTTCGATTAAGGGGATCCGGTATATCTTGATGATCGAGAAGCAGCGGGCATGACGAATACATCGTACGCCGTCGACTCCAATTATGAAGCGGCGCTACGTTCGAGTACGTCTCGATCGTGTCCGCCACTCTGAGATTCGAAAAACAGTTAGATCTTCTGATCGGATCTCGTGAGCGGCGAAGCGACCAAGAATCGCGCCGCGACCGACCGTTTTCGTGTCCAAGACTAGCGCGGTAGAGAAGAAGAGGAAGGAACGCGCACAGGCAGCAACGGCATTGCGGCATAGGTCGTTCATTACCCCGTTGCCCGTAATCGAGAGGAAGGCACGGAAAGCGCGGCGCAATGAAGAAGAAGAAGAAAAGTAAGAGACCGAAGGAAGAGAAGAGAGAAAGCGGAACGGAGGCTAAGCGTAGCTTCCCACGGCGATTCGCGGTGGCGGCCGTCACGAATCGCATGACGACGTGACGACGACGATGGCGACTAGTCGCCGAGGACAATCCGTCTCCTTCCTCTTTCTTCCCGCCCCTCGTCCTGGCCGCATCATCGACGCCGCATCGCCGCGAATATCGGCAGCGAGACAGCGCGCACGGTGTGGGGAGGAGGAGGGAAAAAGTCTCTGGACGCTTCTAGCCTAGATCAAAACCCGTAATCACGACGTAATAATACCCGATCACGGAAGATATTGCACATTTCCCCGGAATCACTGCTATTCCCAAGGAAGATGCCCCCGTCGGGGTTGTTTGGGAGGTCTTACTGTTCCCCGACATGCGATCCCGAATTCGCCCGCTCTACACGTCTCGCTTTCCTCTCTCTCCTCGTCTGGTCGATTCTTTCTTCGTCGAGCCACTTCGCCGTGGATCATATTCGCTGTATACACTGTCTTCTTTCCGTCGGTTCTTTTTTTTTGTGGAAAAATATGGTTCAAACTAAGAATAAATGTAAAATTGTTACAGTGAAGCGCGCGAATTAAGAAAACGATCAAGTACATACGTGAAATGAAAGAACTTTAAACAAAGACATAAAGAAATCAAGGAAGCTTCTCTCTACAATGACAAAAAGAAATGCAAATATCGCAAAATCAACTCACAAGTCACACACGCAATATCGACTAAATATATAGAAACGAGAGTTTCATGTGGAATCTTAATAAAGTTCGCTGTGTGTTGTGATGCAAAGTAATCTAAATATTTAGTCTAGATTAAATCAAGAAGACAGAATGAAGAGAGAGGAACGACAGGCAAGACAGACAGACGGATGAATGAGATGCGGTCGGCACGGGCAATGCAGGTTTAACATTGTAAGCTTTTTTACACGTCGACCGAAACTGTTCATTCGTGTACGGGTGAGACCCGAGAAGGGGCCCAAGGTAGGCCGGTGGCTGCTAGCACACGTCGGCGGAGGCCGCAGCGGACGTAGGCGGTCAGACAATACACGAGGGGAAAAGAGGGGCACGTATAGGAGGCGGGAGAGGAGACAGGGTGGAAAACGAGGTGGAAGGGTTGCCTCGAGCCAGCCGTACCATTAATCATCGGGGTAATTCCATAGATGGCTCTTTGCTGCTCGAAGGAGCGCGCGATGCATGCCAAACTTATACCGCGCGTACGTCCGCCGTCGAACAACCTGCGAAAAGACAACGCGATTGTTCCCGCGTTTCGTGATTCCGTCGTGTTTTTTCGTATTTCGATAAGGTTTGATCGGACTGAATAAAGATAAAAAAAAAATCATGCCGTTTTACAATGCGAAGAGAGAAAAATTTCATCTCGCACAGACTTTAAACAGTAATTTAACTCTTTCGTCGTAAATGCGCAATATACATATGTGGGATTAAAGTTCCGCGTATCGAGAATGCTAATCTTCGTGTGCGAATAATTTATTACACTTGATTTATATGCTGACTCTCGACTTACTAAACCTGCCGCTTCGAGCGTACGCGTTATAATACACTTTCAACCTCGTTACGAGGTACACGCGACAAAACTGCCTGTCAATTTAATCGCGGACCCTTTGCACTACCCGCGTACTCTCCGCATCTCCCGAGCTGTGTATTTACGCTGCATTACGGGAATATATTAACGACACGCCAGCTATCGCTTCGCGCGTATATTAAGATAGGATCGATACAGCATACACCACCTAAGTGTTAATCGAATAACGACGAGCTAAAAGAGTAGCTAGTAGGACATCGAAATTTTATGTAGATTATTATCTAACTTTGCGACTCACAGTTTATAATTAATCGGTTGTTTTACATCTGGATTAAAGTTCTCTTTTTTACATATTTTATCCCTGCTCTTTTATGTAATATATATATTCTCTGCAAAAACTGTATTAAATCACTTTTAATTATCAATAAACGTTGGTCAGGGACGCAGTTATTATTTCGATATACAATTATAGCGGTATTCGCTATACAATTTTCAGAGACGATTAAATCTATTCGTTTCTAAACATTGCTAAATTCCCAAGCGACAATTCAACCGCAGTCGACAATCGCACGAACACGTCGTCGAGCGAACGTGACGTACGAGTTATGACCCGCGGCCCAAAGTGGCGGGACAAAAATGAAAGGGAGAGAATGGACGGGGCAAAAAAGGGCCCAGCTCTCTCGGGCCCGCGGAGACACGGTGGCCACCGGGCCGTCCGAACGATGTCAGCAGTTTAATCAATGCATTTAACCGAATTCCCGTCTGGCCCAAATAAAAGGCGAGACAAGAGGAGGTTAAGCGCAAAAAACGCCGTGCGCGCGACGGGCTCGTACGGCCCTTCCTCCTTTCTCCCTTTACCTCACGGTTCCTTTTCGCTCTTCCACGCCGCGTCGTGACTTTTGGGACCTAAACAGCGGGCCTCACGGTTCCCGCGTCGCTCCAAAGCTCCCGAAGTCGTTTAGTATTCCGCAAGTGTATTCCTCTGTTCTCTCGCCCCTCTCCCTCCCTTTCTGTCTCTCCTTCGCCGTATCCTCGCGGGAGGAAGACTCTTCTTCGAATAACGCATACGTCAGCCACGAAGACGACTGCGAGACGAAAACCGGTGGCTCCACAAATCCTCTTCAAGTTGCTCTTTTCATTCACTGTTTTACTATCTACGAATCTGGCCGCCGCAAAACGTTGTCTGCGCGCGATGTCATCTACATTTTGTTTTCTTTATGTTAATTGATTGCAACGGGTTTTTAACACTACCGTATATTAACGAGAGAGAGAGATTTAATTTTGTTATTCCTTTTAATCGGATGCAATTTAAGCGATAGCAGTCTCTCAGATTTGACTTAAAGGTAGACGATTCGTATTAACTGCTAAACAACGCTCCGTTAAACACTAACGGCTTAATCGGAAGTTTATTGGGCGACAGCCCATATTTAGTGGCGAGGATGTGCCTCGCGCACGTTATTCTCGAGACATAACTGCACAACTGAGTCATTGATAGTCAACGGGCCGAGCATCCTGTCCGAATCTACTATCTCGTTAAACATCTTCTAAGAGTGTGGACCCTAAGTTACCTCTCGTGAAACGTGACAAAGAAACCGGCAGAAATAAAAGAGACGCGTATCAAGAAACACAATCTCTCGTTCTTCTTCCTCTAAACTTAAAATATTTTTATTACAAATGTGCGAGAATAAAATCCTAACACATAAAGAAAATTCTTTAAACCGTATATGTATAAAACACTATATTCAAGAACGTTTGCGCGTATAGTTTTATTTACGTCAAGCCTTCGATTTAGAGATGTTAACGGAAATGAAACGCGGCCGTGCGGGTATTTCATTTATTTGCGCGATGAGAACATCTTATTGATTTCTCATTCTTTTGCTTTTTTTTTCTTACAGACGATGGACGCGTAACGCCACGGTCTGACCGCAAACTCGTTACGCCTGTCGGAAGTATAAATCAACCGCAAAGTTATTCCGCCATGCTGTCGGGAATTCCCCGTAGGGCGCCTCGCTGGAAACTGCTACCATCTTCTCGTCAGAAATATCGTTCGCGCAGGTACTATGTACATAAGTCTCGTGCGATTGTGTCGTAAGCGCGATTTATAAAAACTCGCGCGCGCGACAGCCCCCGCGAGATGTATTCCCGTCAAGTTTATCGTATCGTTTCGATGCGACTACAAAAAATTCCGTTCGTTTTCAATTCATTTTGACTTCGTATCTATTTTTTTTCCAACTTTTTAGAAAAATTGTTGAATTTCAGAATGCATGAGAAAATGAAGTCGTGCAACGCTTTTCCGTTTGTATAACAGTTACGTTCGACTTATTTAAATATAAGCTGTGGTGTCATGAAGTGGTGTCGTAATTATAATTTCAGTAATTGAGGCACATGCACATTGATACCGTTAAACTGTATTTTCTCTTTCGATTATTTCTCGAGCAGATTGTGTGTGCATATGGGGGGAGGGAAAAGATCAACGGCAAGACGCGAGAGTTGCAAATAGCGGTGCCCTCATAACGTCCTGAGAATCTAATTGTAAGGTTGTGCGCGAGCAGGTCGCGTTTTCTCGATAACAAAGACGTAAGTAATGATAATGTGGTAACGACCCCGGGAGCGTGTACAGTTACTCTCTCAACGCGGGACATGCGGGAAAAATAATTTCCTAACTAATAAAATCGCAAGAGATAAGAGCGCGACCGCGCTTGTGTAATAAGCCCAACATTGTACTAGACGTAATACGTAATTACCGATCTGGCGAGATCTGATAATCGTTACTGCCGGTAATTGGCACCGGCAAGAACAACATTTCTCCGATGACTCCCGTGGTCGTTTCTCACGAAGCACACCCGTGAAACGTTCGTACTTCTCGCTTCGTTCGACGAAGGGGATTAACTTCTCTTTTCTTTTCTTTTTTTTTTTTCACCGAGAGAATATAAGATACGTCTTGATAATCCGGCTGGACCAATAAGAAAAGCAAGCATAGAAGACCGAAATGTATTGCAAACGCGCGAAAGGGCGAAAACTTAGAAAAGTCGAGTTCCGAGTAAACCCGGAATCGTAGGATAATCCGAGATGATCGCCTAATAGCTTTAGGAAAGAATCGACTGGGGACGACTACTTTAAATTACCATAAGCCCCGGCTCTCCCCGGTTAACGAGCGGAAGAGACGAGACCCCAAAAGTGTTGCAACTGGCCGCCGGAATAAGGGGAACGACGAATATCAAGCGATGATGCCGTGTCCGGTATTATTTTGCAAAGAAAGTTTAACTTCTAGTTTATAAGACGTGGAAAGATTGGAGGAAAAGTTTGTCGCGAGTTATAAAATTAATTTAAACATCTCTGATAAAGTTGGGGAAGTGCTTCTATTTCTTCAAAAGTAGATCCTTAAAAATACTTTATCGGATTTGTACGCACTTTAACATGTATGTTTACACAGTCAGTTTTTATTAAAATAAAAATAAAATATCTAATAAAATATCTAAATATCTATCGCATAAAATATCTAGTTTTACGCTCGGAAAGAGAAAGCGCGCGACGTCTACGATACATTCTGTGTGCGCGTTTTAATTTAATTAGTTTAATAAATAAATGAGCACGCGTTGACAACGATCGTGAGATTGGCCTTATTAATTGAATGCCGTAATTAAATGCACGAATGAGGGGAGCGTCCGAATAATTTTTCTCAGTTGCGTTTCAGCTCGTAATCGCGGTGAACAGATAATGCAGATCGATAGACATTGTAATGCACCGTAGACACGACAGCAAAACAACACTTTTCAGTTGGCACTAGAGTACACAGAAACTCTCTTATACAATTATATCGGTCCCCATCCTTCCGTGTGCTAAAATTATCTCTCGATTTCTTCTAATTTAACGGCGCGCGGTATACGTGTTGCGTTCCGGCTATGCACCGCTAAAATCTAAGAGCCGCGCCTTCTTTAATTGGCTCCAAACAAGAGTGATTTACGGGCGCAGAAAAAAGAAAGTATCTCGTTTCTTTCACGCTTTTCCCATTGAGATAACAAATAACGAGTGTTTAATATAATAATAACGCAAACGCGTCTTAATTACGCGTCTTGCGCTAATTTCTCAAGCCCGTAACCGCGCGCCAGACGGGAACTTCTTAAAAATCCGCAACGATAAGATCGTCGCCATGAAATCAAACGGTTGACGGCTGACTCCTCAATTTATCCCGCGAAAGAGACATCGCGCAACTCCTTCGCTCCTTCCGAGTCCACCGAAAGTCGTAAAAACCATACCGGCACCCACGTAGAAAACTCCGACATCACGTACAAACTATACGTAAGGTTGAATCTTTTGTGCGCTCGCGTGTGTATTATCACGTGTGTGCATACAGTCGCCGCCACAAATAGTCCCGAGATTCTCGCGTGGCTGTCTGAAACTCCAATTTTGTCTTAAATCACGGAAATATTAGATAAGCTTGACCCGAAAATACAGTCTGCCGCAAAACGTCTCGCGATTTTTGCGGGCCACCAATTTTTGCGAAATTGGAGCGAGGACACGTTCCTAAGTCCGCTCGTGTTGCGTAACTTCTTTTGTCGGGGCAAATTATAGCGTGATATTTTATAATATAGCGTATCCTTTTGTTCTTTTTTTTTCTTACAGCTCTCTGTATGTTTTTGTAATCTCTCGATTTATCTCATTGTATATTATTTGTATTCATTTTATCTTATTTATTAGCAAACGTTCGAACATAAATTCAAAAATATATCATTTCTTTTTCAATTTGTAAAAAAGAGATCTCTAGGCTATTACTTTATTAAGGTTCTTATTCGCGGTTGGGACTGTACTATACACACGTGGAGGTTCTGGTGTACGTGCCCGTCGTCCATCCGTCCGTCATGAGTGCGTGCGCGAACGTCCGGGATCGTCGGAGGATGCTCGCTCGCTTTGCTCGATCATGGGACAAAAGTCGAGCCTACGTCTCGTGGGAACGTAGAAGTCACGCTCGTTCAAAACCCATGCGCTGCGCTGCACGTATTAAGCGAGCACGAGGGAGGTTTTACTTTTTATAAATCGCACTCGAGATACGGCTACAAAAATATAATCCCAAAATGCCATGAAATAGTCTTCGAAGTTATCGATATTGTGTTGAAATTATTCTTTACAGTACGTTTCTAAGTAAAAACAAAAACCAGAATAAATTACTCGACTTTGCAGACATATTTAATTATAACTTCAATTGTCATAAAGTCGACACTTGATAACAGCTTTCGTATACATTGATTTTCAGATGAATATTGTATGGAACTTCTTATATCACATATAATGTAATTATTACGTGTTGAAATTTTTATTGCGCGCGTAATTGCCAATTAAAATCGTATAAATTCGATCAAACCATTTACGGAGACGTGCACTTGCGTTGTTACTATAAATTTATCGTTAAAATCAATTATCTGGTTTCTGTATAATAATGACAAATAATTAATATAATTGTTCGTATTAAAAACGACGATAATGACAATTAATAACTACTCAATATCATTTTATGTTTCTCTAACCGCGTTTGTTTTGGTTTTGCTCGCGTGCGGATATCATCAAGGCGTGCGAGAAGCGCTTTTATCATTCATCTTGCGATTTGTGAAAGTATTTCGCACCACTACTAGAAAATCACGCGGGTAACAGAGACACCGAAAGTGTATAAATCGCATCGCTTATAGCCGCTTCGTTGGTCAGCTGCGTCTCTCTCGCCGTTTGGATGTGCACAACCTGACACCGGTGCACCTGTCCGTCGTGGCAGCGCGCAGGTTGCCCCGTTTTATAGGAGGCTACTTTCTCTATCGCCGATCTATCAAATTGGCCCGGCAGATAAGGAATTAAAGAGGGAGAGAGGAAAGTGGTCGTGGGTTAAAAGCGTCCGTGACGGGACACCCCGGCTGTTATTTGGTCAGCGTCACCCTTGTCGGAATTTTACGGCTCTTCAGTCCGCTATCACCTGCTGCTGCTCGATACCTTCGAGCGCAGTCTAAACCGATGCTTAAGTTATCATCGCTCGGTCAAAGATTATTTTGCGCGATACGCGCGTTTCCGTGATTTTGGTTGTAAAAATTGGACATAAACAAAATTCATAAATTTTATAGACGAGACAAGCTTCTTATCTATATCGCGTAACAAGCGTCTCTTTTACAGTTGTTTGCCTGTTCGCGCACACCTTGCTTCCTCGCGGAAAGAAGAACATTTGAGCACACTTCGAGACACTTGCGGATATTTGCCGAAAGGACAAGAAGTAAAGACGACGGCATCCGGAGAAAACGGAAACGCGCAACGTGGGATAATAACTTGATTACTTTGATAATTCGAAACGCGGCGCGTTTTATCGAAAAATCATAAAGCAATTAATAACGTTCATTAGAGACGACCGACGTGCGTGATAATAATTCCGTTTGATAGGTAATTAGACGAGAGGGAGCGAGTAATTGCGTTAATTGAGACCGAGACTGAGCGCACGTTGCGCAAAGCTTGGCTAGATATATGGAACCGTTCCACACGCACGCCGCAGCCCGTAATCGCTCTAATCGCGGTTCTTCTTGCTGGAAATACCTCGCCTTTGGGCCTCGTTCTAGAACCCTTTCGCTCGCGCGCGGCGCTTTTCTTTCTTCCTGCGAAAGTCACGCGAAAGAAAAAAGGTTACCTGCCGGCGTTTCATGAAGATCGCTAACTCTTGCGCCTAGCAACCCGCAACAACTAATAATCGCTAACGACTTCTGACGTGATCCGTAACTTTCCGTTAAATTAATCTCCGCGAGAAAAGCAAGAAAAATAAATATTCAGATCAACCGTTTTTTCTTCTTATTAAAACTTTTTACAACAAATTTATTCAACTTTGCATTTTTGTCCTCTTGGAATTATCGTCGATATATCGAACCGGTAGATGCGCGATAAACGACGACTGTCAAGACCGTCCTCGCGTATTTCCGTCTCCCAACTGCTTCTCTCAGAGTAAACCATAAGTCGCATTCACGTTTTCGACGACGCCGAAGTTCGTATATGTATTTATACATAATGGAGAATCGCCTGGCGGTGCGTAGATACTTATAACAGCGACATCCTGGACATCTGCCGACCTCGAGACCCTTGGTCTCTTCATCTTGGCCTTCCAGTATCTTTTTTTTCTTTTTTCTTTCCGGAGAATGTCGCGCAATAAAGCCGCCACCGTCGGTATAATACGGCAGTAAGCCTCTACCGATATTTGCCATTTTATGTAACGTTTACTTGCGCAACGTGTCTCATATTAAACAAACGCGTAAGCTACGAGTATAGGTACGTGTCGCGCGGAAAAAAGAAACACATGAAATTTTGTTTCTGAAAACGTATCTGCTCACTTTTCCTTCTTATTTCATTTCGCATTTACCAAAACAGAAAACATAGTTTTTTTACACCTAATTATATTATTTCTTGCGTGCAACAACATGTGTAACATCAAAGAGAGAACAAGATTCCTTGTCGTAGGAATCAGAACGAGCGTCACGCGAGAAATCGTCGCAACGTCAATTCACAGGCTGGAAAGAATCGCGAAAGAAAAAAAATTTCGCGCGTTTGCACAGTCGGGAATCGTCATGACTTAATTCGTTCGTGCATGAACGTAACACGTGCGCCGAAAGCGAGATATCGTGACGCGAATCTAATGAATCTCCGAGAGCGACGGTAACGATCCGAAGTATGTTAATGTCGGCCAAATGGGATTAACGAAAACACCGTAATTTACATTCCGATGTCGGTGTGTGTTGCGTCGTGCGGACCTTAGAGCAGACGTAATCGACGTCTATAGTGCGAAGCCGCCAATACCGAGAAGAGAATATATTAGCGTGAACGTCACGTCGCGCCTCGATTTGGCGTCTGCTAATCACGCGCAATTAATTAACGCTCGCAGATAATTCGTCTCGCGTCGATGCATATATATACACATATATTGCACGCTTTATAAAATTTTCGAGCGGTTATTAACAACTGCGTGAGCGTACGCTGGACACAACCGTTTACGCAAGTATTAATTACCGGAATTATAATATTCGACTATTTAAGCCGAGATACGGCTCGGCGCGCGCACATAATCCGCGCTTCTCCGCAATTTGTACAATGCAAATTTCTATCCCGCGAGCGGCCACTTAATACTCTTTCGGGGGAAAGGGAAGAAACAACAACGACGCGACAATAGCTCCCTTCTTTTTCTCCTTCTTCTTATACGTGTATAACGTTTACACGCGCATCATTCATCAGAATCATCGTTAACGAGAGCATAAATATGCATTCGGTACGTCTTCTCGTACACGCCGCCTTCTTGTTGCCGCCAAAATGAATCCACGTGACGATTTAACGCCCCAGTTAGAAATTCTAATTTGTATAATTAAATAAATGACTCTCGTGCTTAACTTACAAATTACCGCATTAAAATTTTCCGCTTGAAAAATGTTGAAAATTCGAGTACGTGATGCTTAACAAAGCGTTATTACGTTTTCTTTGTAACCCGTGTTGTTTTTACTTCGTGATATCGACTACATCGCGTAGTTGTTGTATGTCAACGACTATGTAATGCCCATCTGACAACTTATCTTAGCGAATATAAGATTGCGCGCGTATCGTCGTTTATTTTATCCTATCGCGGCTTGTCACACGAGACAATTTGTGGACAAAGTAATAAAAATTGCAGATGAATTCGCGATACGTGCGTTTGAAGAAAAAAATTTTTCGAAAAGAGCAACGAGTACACAAGCGGCCGGTCCCGTTCGCGGTCGGAAAAAAAAGTCGACAGCGGAACGTAGGTCGCGTAGGTGCGGAGTATTCCGACGTTCATTAATTTTGTACCGTTGTCACCGGGAGGAACATGCGTATTCATGAGACACACCGAGGCTTATAAACGTCGGGCTATTAGTGATACGATTAAAATGTGCATTTCTCGAGCGTTGTTTTAAACGCAACCCCCGACCCGTGACTCCGCCCGCCCGGCCGGCCGGTCGCGCGCGCACCTATTTCATGTACACGATATTTTATTTCGGTTGCTGTGTGTTCCCTCCCCGCGTGCACCGTGCGGTTTTATCTACCGGAAGAAATAATAATGCAACCGCATCGCCTCCCGGCGGTTTGCGCCGCGCGTTGCGTCGCGCGCCGCCAATTAATTTCGGTCTTCGCGTTTTTCGCCCGGTTATTTCACGAGCGACGCGTGCGACATATATCGGAAACGCGAAATTGCGATTCCGTTACGTACATATCTAACGTGAGACGAGCCACGCAACTTGAAACGGTGACACACTTAATCGGAAAACGTATTTTCGAGCAATTGAAATCAAACAATGTGAAAAGAGGCGAGTAGTAATTTTTTTGAATTAATTTCTAGATTATTTTCTTATCATTAAGAAAGTCGAATAGAAGAGTGTATTCATACGTCGTGCCAATATATCGTTCATATATGTGTGATACAATTATAAATATAACATTTTATATCATAACATTCTCAAAACATTATCAGTTTCGTCTCATATAAAGACACCAATTTAACATCACCAGCGTCGGGAGATTCGTTCGGAGCGTTTTGCTGGAGAAAAAAGGAAGTAAACCCACAGTGATACACCGTGTATAAATCTTTCCCCCGAAACCCCCCTTTCTCTGGTCTTTCGCGAACAAGCCAGCTCGAAAAACGAAACGCGCTCGCATGGAGATCGGCGCGCACATATATGTATATCCGCGCTGCTGCATCGCGAACACGGAGAAATACGCGAGCGTTCGTCGCGTATCCTCCCTGCATTTTCTCTCTCTCTCTCTCTCTCTACCCGCGCATCGGTGGCAAAACGGATGCATTTCGGATGCAGCTGCGAGTTCGTTAGAGCGTCTAACGCGGGTGCGCGAGTCCGACCGAATTGTTTATGCGTTGTGACGTCGGCGTCGGCGTCGGCGGCGGCGGTGGCGGCGGCGGCCGGTCGTCCGTCGTCCGGTCCGGGGTGGAGTCCGCGCAACACATCGTCCGATATAGCATGTATTTATGTGTGTGTGTGTATATGTATATATATTTTGCGCAGGAAGAGCGCGCATACGCGTATCAGAGAGCGATGAATATGCATACCTTAATTCGCGGGGCTAATTGAATAATTTGTAAAACGCGCCGGGCCGGTCCGGGCCGCGACCTTTTTGCATTCCCCTCCCGACGTGTTCCCCGTGCCTTGCGTTGCCTTGCCCGCCGACAGAACGAACGCCGACGGAATGATATCCTTACCCCAGACCCTGGAAGGTAAGGCATGCCGCCGGATAGCTCGCCTAAAATGCGGTTTGGCACCCGCTCAGCTGTTGCGAGGAACGCCACCGCCGCGATCCTGCGCCTCGTGAATCACCTGGCGAGCATACCGAACGAAGGCTCTAACTTTATCCAAAATGTCATCGAGCCTAATTACGGGCTACGTTGACATCAGTGAGATATAAGTGAACGCGTGATGAAATAATGATGATTATTCTAATGGAATATTAATTGTTTTTGGTTAAAAGAAACATGTATCTTGCAAGATTGCAAACGTTTTTCGCAAGCGCCATTAAGAAATTAGCATTCCTACGGTCATTAATCTTCGTAATGATTTAGCGGGTTAGGTGAAGTTAAGCGTTTCCGCGGATTACTGAAAGTAACGTGAAGGCCGCGTGTACGTACAAGTCTCGCATTATGCTAATGTACGAACTACGAAAAAGGAAACTGAACCGCTCGCCGTGCAAGAATCAAGAAAGACGCCGTCAATCAAATTTTGGCAATGACAAATTTGGCTTTAAAGGACGAATCGATCGCGTTAATGTTTGCTCATCGAAATTTCTACTCCGGACGAGTCGACGTTTCGGCGAGTAGTGATGCTTCGTGTGGGCCTACAGTCCTCCTCCGCTTCTCCACCCCCTTCTTCAGCTCCCCGTAAATCGGCCCAAGGCTCTCCTTACTTATGCGATGCGTGCCTTCGTCGGCATACATCACTGCCAGCTAGCGTTTTTACGGGGCACGATGCGAGCAAGAATACGATTACGCGCGTTAACATTCTCGGAATATCCACTTGTCCACCGTGGCCAAGGATCCGTTGCCGGCGCCATGCTACATTTTTTTCATGCCGCGAAATAACAACGGGATGTGAATCAAGGTGAGTCGATTAACTTGCTAACGAGTTAATTATATCCTCGCGAATTCTCTCCGCCCGCGAATATCACGGGGCGTGAAATCACCGAGAGGTACAGTTAAAAAAAAATAGAAATTTAAATGCGGACTATTTCTGTTTACAATGCTATTATTTTTGGAAACGTTCTTGACAGTTCGACACATGAAATGTTATTGATACAAAATAGAATCTTTATTTTAATGTAAGTTTGATTTAAGATTTTACAAATTTTTTTTATAAAACAATTATTTTTAATTAATAAAATTAAGTTTGTGTCCAAGTTTTTATTGGTATTTTTAACTTATAGATTGTTTGAAGTAAAAAATTCAGTTTGTTAACCTAACGAACGACGAGATTCCGCGGATTCTCGGAGAAGCAAAATCCCCGATGAGAGTAAACACGAATGGCGAAGTCGAACGGTTGCATCTCGTCGAACCTCCGACGACAGGAGGTAACACAGCTGAAATCTCGCGGCGTGGGAGGAAATCAGCCGTACGATTGCCGATTTAACGACAAAGGCGCGCGATCTCCAAGAGATTCAAAGTTTTGGATGTCGTATGAAAGCTTTCCTAGAGTCGCGCCAAAGACCGCCGGCGAATCCCTTTGCTCTATTTTGAACTGTCTCCCGGTCCTTCTCTCTTTCTCTCCTTCTCTTCCCTTTTCTGCCTGCTTTCTTCCTCTCCGTCCCTGTGCCTCCCTCTCTACCTCCCCATCACTCATTCCCGAAGGGAAGAGAGACGTAAGCCTGGCAGAGGGCCTTTGATCCTCCGCACTCGGTGTCGGCAAACAGGAGCTTCGCTGGTGAACGCAGCCACCGCGCTTTAATACCTCATGCAAATTTCAGGAAAAGGGCACCCCTCGTGCCTTCCCCCTTTCGGGGGCCCCCACGCGCCACGTCCCGCGCGCACTCATCCGCCTCCTTCGTCGCCTCGTACTCCTCCACAACGGTGATAACCCGCTATATTGCTTTTCGAACAAATCGCTATCCGGCCTGGCACGGGAAACGCACCGATCGAAGCGTCTGCCGGAAAAATTTGGAAATTCTCGTTGGAATGTATCGTCCGCCCCGACATCGCGCTATTGCGAAAAATATAATATAAACTCCATAGAAAGCATAAAAAAATATTTTAAATTATATAATATTCTGTAATTATATATTATTAGTGTCTTCACACTTCGTGTTTTTTTAGCAAACAATTATATCTTTCTTTATATCTTTAAACAATCATATCTTTCAAAGAGAATTTAAACTCTTTTACTTTTTAAACTTTATCGAGCGAAAAAGAGCAAAAAGGCTTCTATTTCTTTCTCCGTTCACTCTCTCTCGTTTATTTCTCCATTACCAACATATTTCTTTGGTATCGCCGCGCGTGACTTCCAATTGTACCCGCTTTCTTTGTCCTCTCATTGGCCGATATACATACAATGCAGTATAGTGCAACGTCAGATCAGACATATGTAGGTGCGACCGAACCTTTTCTTCCCTTTTTGAGATCCGCGAGAGGCACGCGATGAAATTTATGTTACGTAGATTACAGGCAATCTCGACTTCGTCAATTTTGCGCGAAATGCACAACGTGAATCTTAGAAATTTTATTAGTTCTGAACTAAGATTAGAAAGAAACTGTCTGTGACAACTATCTATGACTTATGAAGAAAATTTGTAAAAGAGATGTAAAAAAAAAAACAGATATTTATAAATTCCAAACTCCGAACATTGATAGCTCTATCGAGTAGAAAATCTAATTCTCATTCAAAATATGTTTAGAAAGAAAATCTTCTAATTTCTCTAGAAGAATTTTAGAAAATCAATTATTATAAATTTAATTTACTTAAATACAAACAAATATATAATTGCAATAAGAAAAAGATTAAACAAAAGCATTTTGCATTGTAATTCTGTTATCACGCGACGATTTAGTGGAATTATCGAGTTTAAAATTACCCCTATTTTGTCGGACTGTAACATTCCGCTCTAGCAGAAGTTGCAGACGTGTGCCCTCGAGGGTGATTTTGAGGTTTCGGTGGTTTGGGAAGCGGCCATCGGCAAGTACAGCACGGATACGTTATGTCTATATATTTGTCTACGCGCTCATGCCCCCCAAAACCGTCGGTCTCGACCAACGAACCGCGTAATCCTTGACGAGAGAATCTCGTCAATCACGTCCCTGTGACGCAGTGGACGAATCGATACGAATTCACCCGCGGCTATCGCGATAGTCGCGATTCTCATCCTCGATTCTCCCGTCACGACCGCGCAGCTCACGACTGAAATCGATTTTTTTTCGCCAAGAGAGACTTCGATTGTTCGAGTAATCGCTAGCTTTCTCCGCGAAAGAGCATCCCGTGATTGCACAAGTCAGCGATTTAATCGATGAGAAATAAGCGCGATTAGACCGAGTCTTATACTTTGCATAGGCAGATACGAAGAAATATGCGTGAGACTTATTTTGCTAAATTGATTAGCCGTGTGAATACTGATGAAATAGCTTTAGATACACGTGGATAAGAAAATATTTTTCTAAGCTTTGACAAAACTAGAATTTTTTATTGTATTTTTTCATGTATCTGTGCCCGACTACTACTACGGTGACTCTCTTGAACTTATCAAAGTCAAAAGCGGATCTCTCAGCATAATAATTTACAAACTCGCTTTTGACTCGTCCAGTTTTGAGGGCACAAAGTCAAACCGACGTTGACGTAGTTTCACGGCGCATCGCCGCGCAAGTTTCTCCGCTAAGCTTTGCACGTGCAAGGGACCGGCTCCACGAGAGCGAGAGCGACGGAAGAGAGGACCCCTCTCTGGAGGAGGTGTCTGCTGGACCAAGGCAGGTACCAGCCAGAAGGGTACCGGAGGATACCAGACACCGGGAGAGGAAGCATGGAGTCCTCTTTTGAGAGCGGGTACCTTTTTTGTCCCGCGATATGGTCCGGGGAATGTCATCCAATGAGGGTGAAGTAAAGGGAAAACAAGTAAAATAATGATAAAAGGCGGAGCCCGCGGCGTGATTTGATTGGTCGAGATATCGCCGGCGTTCGGAGTCACAACCCGAGGAAGAAGAGGGGGTTGTCTCTCTCTCTCTCTCTCTCTTTCTCTCTTCTCTCCTCTCTCTACGTCTCTTATCTCTGTCTCACCCTGACGCTCAACGTTGTCTCTGTCTGTGCGGCCTCTCGCCTTCCTCTCACCGTTTCCCTTTACCACACCTTCGCCGCCGCCGCCGACGTCGCGCTGATACTCTCTTCGTTTCCCTCTCCCGCTTACGTCTGGTACCCTCTTTATATCCTTCTCTTCTTTCTTCGTCCCGTACGTAGAGGCACATACACGCGTACGTGGAGGTTACTTTATTCTCCTCTCTCCGTAGGTCCATGGTCCACGATCGTATCCTGGCTCTGACAGGAGCATCGGTTTTCTCCCCCCACCTTCTCGTGACCGTCCTCCTTTCTCTTTTCCTCGTGCTCTCTTTCGTCGTCGTTTTCTTCTTCTTCTTCGTCTTCGTCTTCTTTTACTTTCCCGGTCTCCTTCCCTTGCTCGTAGTCGTCGTCGTCGTCGTCGTCGTTTACTTGGACGAGCTTGAGTACGCCACATGTCGTATAAGTACGTGCGCGGACGGTCCACCGTATTTAAGTGAAATATAGATTTGCTACGATCCCGGTAACCCTCGAGAAAGAAACGTCGGGCGTGGAATAATGTCGTCTTACGAGAGTCGCTGAGAGAGTCTCGCGATACATTCCGCGAAACATAACATAAAGGATGGAATTAAATAAATATCACGCGTCAGTTAATTGACAGAAACAGCGAACCGACGTCGTAAGAAAATTACTAGAAGAATTTACTTTGCAAAAATTTCAATACCATTTCTAGCGCCTGAAAAAAATTGTCAATTGTTAAGCTTGAGTTGTTAATCTTCTTAGGCACTTATATAGTCGATTTGTTTACTATTTTATTCATTATTTCTTTCGCGCTTTTCTCTTTTGTCATCGAACGACACCGCGAAGCAAGCATATGCGACCGAGTATAGGTCGAAGAAATGATTAGCTTGTTCGTAACGAAACTTCAGAACCCGTCACGTGTTCTCGCACAGAGCGGGGGTTTTCGTGGCGGAAAAGTATATTGACTCTCTCGTGATACGCCATCTGTGCCGAGCAAGGAGGAGGCACCCTCGCGATGTTATTGGCAAAATTAATAAGCCTCGCTATATCGCGGTCTGCCGAAGCGGGAAGCGGTTAATTCGGCCTGCCGCTCATTGATCCGCTGTGTTGGCAGATTAGAAACGTTTCCGAACGAATGGAAACTGTTTGTTCGATGGCTTCGACGGGATAGCTTTGTACTTACGAAAGGGAAAATCTCGAAACCCGAGCCGGAAGCTGTCTCATCTCTCACCCGAAGAAATGTTCCCGCATGAATGATCGCCGCTGCCGCAAGCGACAAATCAGCATCCGGCAATCACGGAGACACTTATTATGACGCATTAAGCGAGATAAGTTTCCTGTATATACGTCTCGACAATTGTCTGACTAATTGCGAACATTGATTTGTCGTCAAACTATGGCTGATATGTATATTGTTACTATCAAGTGTAGTTTATATAAGTTGACAATAAACAAATTGCTTACGAATTGTCGACCGCAATAAGCGATTAACAATTTATTCGTATAGTAAATTAAAGAATCGAGATCAATTAACAAAGCGGACTTTTGACATTTTAGTTTCTTTTTTGTTTTATTTCGAACGGATCTAAAAATTATTCACAATTTTTCTTAAATTCTCACACGTAAGTAATATGTATTTGTAATGGATGGAGAGTGTCTTTGTACCCTAACGCGTTCACGCGTGGATCGTTTAAAGGCAGAACGGTTGCGGGCGCGTAGTGCGGCGCGGCATCGAAAATTAACGCCACCGCGAATCAAGACGACAATGTGATTCATCAGTTAAATCCGCGTGCATAATCCTTTACACAACGTCCGATCCCCGGTCCAGCGCCGTGAATGGGGTGTGGATCGTGGGATACGGCGAGGGGGCAGGGAAGGAGGGAAGGAAGCAGCCTGACGGAGAACGAGGAGAGCGGGTGGCTCTGTCAGAGCTGCGAATTATAATCACAGTTGTGGTTGGCGCGACGAGGAGGTACCGAGGGGGTGTGAGGGGTGCGCGATGATGGACCAGGAGGAGAGAAGGACGACGGCGACGACGAGCGTCCGCTTCCAGGGGGATGGAAAAGGGTGTATTTACCCACCGCCGGTACACACACCGGCGCCGACACCGAGGACGGACCTAGATGGAAATCTGCGGCATTCGGAGGCACTGGCCAAGAAAATTGGCTGACAACATTTCGCACGGGCTCTGAATTGCCGAACCGATCTCCTATCTTCCCCTCCCGCTACCCTCTCATGACCGTACCCACCCTCTTCTGGACGCTGCGGCGACGACGTACCCAAATTTGCGCTTCGCTCCGATGCGTCCACACGGATGATGTCTCCCGCAAACGTCCTCATCTCGTCGACTTAAACGAATCAAAAAGATATGTAATTTGGAACGTGTTCAATTAGCGAATTTGAATAGCGAAGTGATAAAATTTATCTCTCGTAAAAAGTATTGTCGAAATAAAGAGATTTCTTGGAACTTATTGCTGTATATATGACAGTAACGTATAATTCAAATAATTTTAGTAATTTAATAAAGAGAGATAATTCACTTGCTTTCGTTAAAAATAAAAACAATAATCACAAGTATCAGATAAATTTCGCAATTTTACCTTCCGTGTTAGATTTGTTGACTAATTTGTGCACGTGAGATTCAACGCGTGGAATCGTGATTAACGGCGCGATATTTTTAGCACTGCAGAAGTGGTTCAAGCCAGATATAATAGCGTGCGTACAAAGGCGCGGCGGTGTCAAATGAGCGCGCACTCAGTCCGATAAAAGGCTTGGAGGCGTTTCCACAGTGGGAAGCTCTAATGAGCGCCTCGTGCCGCCGACAAGCGACCGAATCCCGGGCAAAATAAATCCGAGTTGATTGAATCATTGTTAAGCGAAACCGCGTTAAATACCCGTGAAATTAACCCGGCCAATCCGTGGCGATCGCCGCTGATTAGCTCGGGGGGTTATCGCCTTTAAAGCGCCATTAGAGCGTCTCGCGCTCAAGCTGTCGAGCGACGATTAATGATCGCCGTCAGGATGTGTCCGACTCAGGTGCCGTGTTCTGGCCGCGTGTAACGTCTTTCAAAAAGAACAAGCATCCCCGAGACAGCGTCCCTAGAAAATGTGCGTTGCACACGACGTCGATGATGATGAACTCGGAGTAATTTGCTAAGAAGATTACCGACACGATACTTAACGCGCTACACGTTGTACGTTCCTGTTTAACGTTACGCAATGCTGCTGAGAAGCATAATTACTCAATCAAATTTTTTACACAGAACTTAATAGTATCTTAACGTATTTTTAATTTTACCGTTTTAATTTATTTCGGGAAAATAATAATCTTGACGAACCAAAATTCTTGCAATAAGAAATTTCAGTTTTAGTTTAACATTGTCAGTTCCGTTCTAAGATTCTTGAGAAATTTAATCTCTCCGCTCTATTTAATTATTTGTTGAATGAAACGATCCATTTCCGCATTCGCGTGAGTCTCTTTCCCGTAGCAAACAACAGCAATTTACTAAATCGTCCGTTTATTTCGCCAATCCGGAATGCGACGGACCGCACCCGCGCGCGATCGAGTTCTCGGCTTCAATGAACCGGCACGAATCCGCCGGAGCTGCCAATCCGCCGTGACTTAATGAGATCGGCGCACCCGCAAACAAGCGTCGCTCCAACGGGATCAGCGCGAAAAGGGACGAGCGCCCTTTGACCGATCTCTCTCCGTATATAAGCCTGTCCGCAAACCTCTTCAGAATCTCCCTCCCGCGCGATTCCATCTTCCAGACGTCGTCGTGGTCCAACCCCGCGACGGACGGACAGCGGTCGAAATTAGGGTGAGTACCACCGCGGTGGTGTGTGGACATATGGGAGCACCATGTGGTCGCCACCGTATCGTTCACTCGACCGACGAAAGCTAAAGCCCAAACCTCCCTCGAACGCGGAGCGGCGCGTCGTGGGAGAGAGAATATATAGGAAGCCGCAGATTCGGCCGGACGGCAAAACGCCCGCCGCAATTTGTAGCAATTTGTTAAGTAGCCGGCCAGAACATTACCTTTATTACGTTTACTCCCCCTTTTGCACTGGACACCAAGATATACGACGCGCGCGTAGATTTATTGTTTCTCGCGCGGAGAGAGAGATTTGCGTCGGATGTGTGGATTCTGGAACGTTGTTTATCCGTCCAACCCCTTCGAGCGACGAAAACGCTCGCAACCGGTTAATTCGCCAACGTAAACGCTACACGGTCGATATAATTTTAGCAGTTGAAATGTATCAAAAGCGCGTTAAGAACGTTTATTGATTGCATCTTGTACAATGTTACACGCAGAGACAGATTGCAAGACAAATTATCTTGCAGGATAATTACCGCGACGCGCTTCAAACAAATAATCGTCGAGGCACTCGCGATTATCTTTCGCGAGACGTATTAAAGTTGAAGATACAGGAGTGCTTCTCGAACTCGCCTCTCGATCTTCATTTCGCAAAGAAAATCGAGACAGTCAAGAGAGACCAGGAGAAATTGGCGCGGATGAAAAGAAACCTCGGGAGATTTTTTTTCTCTTTTACCGAGTCCGAGTCCGGGATCTCGCGAAGATAATTTAAACCGAAGGTAAACGTCAAGAGCACTCGCTTTATCACCGTCCATCTCGTCTTCGTGACGAGTGGTCCCCTGTTCTTCACAAGCTAGGAGCTTCCACGAGTAGGATGCGAGAATAAACCGAAACGACTTCGGGGCCGCTTCCGCGGATGCTTTTAGTCGATGAAAGTTCGCTTCCCTATATATCTCGTTTCGTTTTCGTCCCGTTCCGCCGTGCTGTTCTGGCCTAACCCAGCTTTCTCATCCATATGTAACAGTCGCCTGGTATTAATGACAAGGGGAGAGAACGAGTAGGACACGGTGGGTTCTTTATCCTACAAAAGACTGTCCTTCTCCCGCCGTCGACTATACTCCAGATTGTCCTCACACTTACACGCTATTGCAGTTTTATCGTTGTCCTTTCATTATCTGATAAATGTAATGGAATTGTTTATACGCCGTTTGCTTCGTTCAGTTACGCCGCAGCTCGTAACAGAAATCGCGATGCAAGCTTGCGCAATCAGTTGGTGTGACAATGTTAAAAATGTAACAACTTCGAGAAGTAAAGCTGTGTTTACATTTTTACGTATTTACATTTTTACTGTGTTACTTTTTTTTAAATTTATCTATTAGAAACTATAAATAGAGATAAAAATAGAAGAAAACGTAATTAGCTAAAGAATATGAATAACAAACATATACACGCGAAAGCGTGACGAGGTGTATATCGAACTTTTATTCAAACCGACACGCCAAAAAATTGCCAATATCCGCTCACTGATTATTTTTCGTGGAACGACGCATCTTCCCAGGTTGAATAACGATTTTACGGCTGAATGCAACGTCAATCGTCAGTTATGAGAGTGCGTAAATGATATAAATAAAGAAAATTGTAATTTCCTCTTACAAATTAGAGTCGAGTATAAAAAATACAATGTAAAAAAATATTCAAGTTATTTAAAAAAACATTCTCACATTAAAACTTAAAAACGTCGACGAATCCAAAATCCGTTCACACTTTTCGGAATAATAGAGACCATCCGAAGTCTCGGATATACGTTTTTCTCATATAAAAACTTTATTTCTTAAGAAGAGTTTAAAATCCTCGAGATCTTTACGCTCGCGGTTTTTCAACCTTCTTCGACGCGATACTCCGCGACGTATTTTTGAATGCGATCGGCGCGTTTGTAAGCCGCACGCGCATATGTCAGAATTACAGTGACAATGAGCGGCACAGGCTGAAAGCAGAAGAGACAAACGGGATAAAGAAAAGGGAATGCGACACCTCGGTCACCCAGCCGCTTTCTGGTCGCGGTGTTCGTAAGTGCTTGATGAACGGCCGGCAATCGGTTAGTCTTTTTAAACGGCTCGCGATGACAGATCTTCACCTGCGAGTCGGTGGCACTTCAGCTGACCGGCGACAATAGATTGAAAGGAGCAGGAAAAAGATTTGAAGGGATTCGTACGAACGCGTTTTGTCCGGCTCAATAGTCTCTCTGTCCGACGACATCAGTTACGCTATCTCGTTTGCCGAGGTTTCTCCTTCGAACGAGCGTTGTTCGCAATATCGTGCGTGATTTGTTTCCCTTTTCTCAGGTAACAACCGGAAAGAGTTCGGTGAACGTGCTCGCTAGACGCCAGCTCGGATTCCCGTGTAAACCTGATATACGCGCGAGAGTTGACTGGTTACATCGAGGTCGATGGTATCATTTTTAAAACTTTGAACAATAGTATTTTTCAAAATCAACATCTTCATAAACGTTTATCTCGCTAAATTAATTTCTAAAATAATCAATCGACAGAAAGAATTTGCAGAATAATTACAAAGTAATGCAGAATAATGTGCAGAATAATCGTGCAGAATAATTACAAAGTTACTTCTTTCCTGCGATTTTTAACGATGTAAAAAGTTTTCGGCGATAATGTATGCGCAATTTCGATAAGACTCATCGGCGGCGCGCCAAGTGCCAAGAGCATCCTCGAGTTAAGTGTTGTTAACATCCTTCGTATTAGCCCGCCATTTGTCGGGATCTCGTCTCGGTGCCGTCTGGCATAAGGTACCATTAACAGCTAAGTAGGAACAATTCGATTCGCGATCGTCGAGAATGGTCCCAGCGCGGCAGTTAGTCCTGTGCAAATTGTCACCGTCTTTCTCCGTCTGTCGCGCATTCTTCTCTCCTCTTCTCTTTCCATCTCTCGCTCTTTCGGTGTGAGCATCGAGCGCGTACGAATTACACGAGGGCCCCATGCGTCCCCGGGCGTCGAGTGCCCCGCGGGTCCGTATCGCGGGAGAAAGAAAACGCGGAGAGGGAGTCAAGAGATTCGAACATGTGGCATCATTTGTTACGCGCGAATTGGGGTTCCCCGAGCACGTCGTGCCACGGCTTATCTACGCCCGTTTAAAAGCGCCTACGTATCCGGAAATTCAGAGGCGCAAAGGAGCGAGAGATCGCTCGAGCATGTAAACGATCCGTCGTCTCCTGTCAGAGGAAGGGACCGGAAAACCGACCTCTATCCGCGAGGGAGACAGCTCACGAGTATACTCAGTAACAATACATTCTTGATAGTGTATCTCGCGCGACATAACTTCCTACGTTCTTTCGATTGCCTCGTCTTTATCAATTGCCGAATAAAATTGTCGGAATGTGGAAAACACAAAGAAAACTAGAATCGATTGATATTCTGTACATATAATTACTCGATATTGAGAATACGGCAGAAGAAAAAAACGGGTAGACACGTTTACGGAACGTGCTTATCGAGAAGCATCGGTCTCAGCTTAAAGAAGTAGAAATGCTATCGCGATGAAAATTTTTTTTTGTTCTAGTCGTAGTGTTCGTTCAGAATATCATCGGGACATCGCGCGAACAACTATCCTCCGCATACAGGGGCGAGAATCCGCGTGGAACGCGCGCCCGATGGGGATCTCGGTTTCCGTGGACATATGGTCAGCCCGTGCCTCACCGCGACAAAAAAGCGCTACAGAAACGGCGACAGAAGTTGGGAGTGTCGGCGGGCGATATATCAGGGCTTAAACTGTCCCGTCGCAGCAAGCATGTCCTACCAGCGTGGTTCTGCGCACCCTGTCTGACCGACTTGATGGTCGGTTTGCCCGGTTGGTCGGCTCGCTGGCTGGTGCGCGTATGGCGTCGCGTACAACAGGGGTGCTGGCATTAGTTAATAGCCCGGGTGCAATACCGGGGACACGTTAATGCAAGAGAGAATACAGAGAGAGGAAGAGAGAGAGAGAGAGAGAGAAAAAGAGAGAGAATAGATAGAGTATGAGGGTGATCGACGTCTAACCAAATGCGGTTTCCAAGCTATTGCGTTTTTACGCGGCGCGTCTATTAACGCGTTACGGGTATTAACGCACGTATTCCCCGCTTTTGAGAAATATCTATTGTGAGTAAGCAAAATCTACTTGCTTAGATGAGAAAAAAAGGCACGCGTGCGCAAAATGGAAATAAATCTGCATTTATATAGACCTATTTTATGAAATACTTACTAGCTAAATATTTAAAGAATATTTTATATTTTCCGATAACAAGATCGAAATTCATACTACAGTAGAGAGTCGTGATCACGATGAGAGGATAAAGAACTGTTCGAAGAAAACGGAACAGAGTTCGGGATGTTAGCAGCATGAGGTGACGACGCGCGTTATAGGGTGGCAAAGGTGTCTGCCAACACACAGAACGAAGTCATTATAAAAATAATCAAAGTTTCCCGGGGCGGAAGACTCGTCGGGATGGATGACGGGTCGGGAAACGTTCCGGCGGCCGGTTTCTCATTACGTTTGACGATTATGCGTTAATTTGCACCTAGCGATACTTCAAAAGATTTTTATTCATTGCACGAGCTTTGCCGTCGTCGTTCCTAGGCTGGAAGTCGCATGAGTCGTTTTCCCTGGTAGTTCTCTCTGCCACGTAAAGACGACTTCTCAAGTTTTATATATTTTTCCTATCTTTGGCGTTGCGCGCGCGCGCGCGCGAGGATCGAGTGTCCTCGTCAAAGGATCCGGGGGATATGATAATCTCGGCGCCCACGCTGAATGCGTAACGAGTTTTTCGCAGACGAGAAGTGGACTCGCGCCTCCTGATTAGCTTTGCCTTTACGTACTCGAAGGGATGAGAGCAACCCGGTTCTTCGCGATCGAGAACATCCTCGCGGCTTGATTTCATATTAAAACGATAGGGAGACAGCAGCGTTGCTTTAAATGTCTCGGTAAGTAAATGTCCGGAAAACATGTAATTAAATTAAAAGATGCAGCTGTCACATGTTTTAAATATACTTTCTCGTGAGAAAATACCGTTTTTTTTATCTATATACATTCTTTTGTAATTATTTATATTTATATATACCTGTAGAACTTTACTGTCAATTTATTTCATCCACGCGTTACCGACTTTATTCTGTTTACATTAACAAAATTCACGATAGTCTTCACAGAGAGAGAAGCTTTGGAGAAAGCGGACTTCAACTTCTTTCTCATTTACGCGATCGATCTTTTCCACCTGCCATCGCGATAACAAGCCGCTACGACACGACCGAATCGTGCTCATTCGATCGTGCCTATCGAAAACTCAGCGAAGCGTAAGGGACGTGTTAAACGCTTTGCGACAGGAGAAAAAGAGAGAGAAAAAAGGAAGAGAGCATGTATGAAAGGCAGCTGACGGAACTGACTCCGACTGTCTATCTCTCCCCGCAATACGTGGGCACGCTTTTTCCACGGTGCTTACATAACCCTTGCTCGATGCCTGATCACGATGTTGGTATCAATTAATTCCGTTCGTATATCACGCACGTAAAGAGAGAAGTCGGTCCGCGCGCGTACCATTATAACGGCGGCTGCCGATATATTCTTCTCTCTCTCTCTCTTTCGCTTCCT
Source organism: Pseudomyrmex cubaensis (assembly GCA_014825685.1). Classification (NCBI taxonomy): domain Eukaryota; kingdom Metazoa; phylum Arthropoda; class Insecta; order Hymenoptera; family Formicidae; genus Pseudomyrmex; species Pseudomyrmex cubaensis. The sequence goes on along the minus strand of QVOA01003867.1, from coordinate 8,536 downwards.
CTCTCGAGAATACCACGCTCGACTACGCCTCGGCCGACGGCCGCTCTCATTTTGTATCGCGGCGGCACGTGCCGCTCACAATGGGCACCGAGTGACTCCCGTCAGTGCCCTCCTTTTCTCTCTTCCCGCGACTCCGCGATCGGAGTCGTCATCATCAATCGACACGGTCTCTCGCCCTTACGGTCGCGCACGCCCACCCCTCTCTGACGAAATACCGAAGGCAAACAAGAGGAGTGCAAACGCCAAAAAGCATTTATTCCCGATTCTTTATCTGACACAGGCCCGCGCGCGCGTCGTTTTCTCCCTTTCTCCATTTCTCGCGCGTAGCAGCGCGCGCGTGTCTGCTCTGGGCGTGCCTGTCTCACGCGTATATACACTCTCGTGTATGGACCGGCTCTTTTATTGCCGCCGGAAATTAATGAGATCGCGAAGCGATACGACAGATACGGCCGGTCGAATGGCCCGGTGGACAAGCGTGTTCGTTGTTTAGCTTAACCGCTCGGGCACGTTCGCTTTCATTAAGCGATATTATCCACCGTACGGATCGTGATCGACACGCGCGCTACACTCAAACGAGCCGATTTCGTTGCATCGAGAAAATCGCGTGTAAATTTTGCACGACACTCGTGTCGTGTCGTAACGTAGTGTCTAACAAATCGAAGGAAGCGTGTCGTAGTTACGTGTGTTGTATTGTATTTATTACGGATTGGTCTGTGTCGTAGATCGTTACTTCACCGATTTATCAATCGCTCGAGACGAAGTCGAGTGAAACCGAATTGTTCGTTGACAACGAGATCGAGTAACAAAGGGAGGTGGGGGTGCGAATCCGAGCGACGAGTAAACGCGATCACGCGTGAAGGCATTTTCCACGTTCGACTTGACGCGATGACGAATCGCAAAACGTATAGCGCCGACACGGAAGAACTCGGCACGAGCACCGATCGGTCGACGATACATCTGGCGTTCACGCAAGGAAAACCGCAGCTAACGGAATCTTCTTCTCGCCCGGCAAAAACCGTAAGCGTGGCTGATGGATGAAGATCGATGTCGTGTACGCGACGCGGCATGTATCCACCTCTAACACCACGTGTATAATATCCCGTTCTCTCTTCTTCCCGTCCCGACGTGCGCGATATGTCCTTACACCTTATATCCTTCCCCGTCGACTTAATATCCTGCGGCACGTGTGAAGATCTCGGCGTGAACAAGAGAGGCGCGTCAGGTGCACTCGCGCGCACTTCGAAATTTACCGCTATTTTTCAGCGAGCCGCGTATTCGAGTGAAACGATTATCCCTCTCTTTGAACGAACTGGATATGTGCATCAAAATGATGGATGCGAAAATATTCCCGTCCGAATATTTTTTCTTGATTATAAAATAATAACTGCCTTCTCGTATCGAGATCACACAACTCTGTTTGTGAAAAAATAAAATTGTATTTTCTACGGCAACCTTGAAATTAATTTTTCTTTTTATATTTGAAAATACATTGGGGAAACTATTTGCTCATAGATAAGTACACACATATTTTCAGAGAATGAATCTATCAGAGCAAACTGAAGAAATACAGTTCGGAAGTTTTATCACAAACGTGTAGGTACGTGTGTTTGTATCCGGATGATATCTAGCGCGATTGTAGGATGCGTTGCGTGTTTTATCGGCATTGGGGCAAAAAGTTCCGAAGATTCTCCGTGACTATCCAACATATTGATATAAAAAGATACCCGGTCTGCCTATGAAGAAGTCGAATAAATTGCCGAAAACTTCCCGACGAGTAGGACAAATCATCCGAGAGAAAATTCCGGAAGAATCGACGAAAAAGCGGGCGAAAGTTAGCTTCTTCTCGCGGAATTGAATCTATCCTTTTTATCTCGACGTATACTCGCGTTTATTTTCCCGGAGAAACCACTCGCGCGACCATCGAATATGTTTGTGACACATGCTCGCGAGCGCGCGATCTTTTTCTCACAATTGTTTCCCGTCCCGTTCCATTCGCTCTTCGGCAACTCTTTTCTCCTTCGTTTTTTCTTTTATATCGTTGCACACTGTTTGAAAGATATAATTATCTCAGATATATATTACGTTCGCGAGAGAAACATGTCACGCGTTGTAAGGCTCAAGCAACGAAATATGATGACGAGTGCGAGCGGTGATCGTGCGATATAATTAATCGCAGCGAAGAGGAGAGATCGTGCACGCCTGATTAGGAAATGAGCGAGTAACCATTCTCAGCGTGCGATGTTTACCGGACGATCTGGGTGGATCGAAATCCTCGAAAGACTCCCGCTGACTGAAATCGGCCGGGCTGTCAGACGCGCGATTATTGATGACGCGTATTGATGGCTATCGAGAAAGAGAGAGAAAGAGAAAGAAAGAGAGAAACTGACCGCGCGCGGTCTTCGTGGAGCTGACACATCGCTCGGTTCTAACGCGGATATAATAGTCGGGATCTCTGCCCTCTCATAAAGGGCGTCCAACAATACAATTTTCATTTTCGGTCGAAGGGTAAACGCCACTCCCCCTATGCGTCGCATCACTCTTATCGTTCCTTTTTTCGTTTTTTCCTTTCTCTCCGGATAACCTACACGTCTCTCTTTCTCACTCTCTTGCCTGATCTAGTCCTCCCTCCTCGGTGTCACGATCGTTTTCCATACGAGTGGAATATTCACTATGACGATCCGCCACCGTCGTCGTCGTCGTCGCTTCTCGTGGTAGTCGGGCTTGTCGCTCCGCGGACACATCGGGGGTAATGGCGTGTGCCCTTTTCGAAAACCCTCCGTCACGGGCGATTTTGCCGCGCTACGACGTTATTTATCACTTTCCAGTGAGACTCCGTCTTGCACGGACTCCCTTCCGGCAGAATCGCGAAGAAGAGGGTTAGAAGTATGCTTATCTGATATTTATCTGCCGGTGCGGTCATAAAAAAGTCGCGACGCGCTAACATAAAAATTTTGTTGTATTAATTCTCTCTCTCTCTCTTTTTCTTTCCTAATCCCTCCCGTTTAAATCACTATCGCGCGAGGGGAGAGCGCGCGAATCTCTCGTTAAAACGCCGCGTAGCTTTTATTTCGTGCTGTACAAGCCACTTTATTTTCACTTTCATTGGACGCAATTTAATTTAATTGCGTGTACCGCTGCGGCCACTTTTCCAGAATCTACATTAAAAGGCATCTCACGTGTAAACGTCAGCATAATACTAATGGCAAAAACGTTAATTTGACTTTTTAAAAACTGATTTACCGAAGAGAATCATTCTCGACAATTGTCCAAGTGTTCGCTTTGATATATACGTCGTACACTAGAGCTCACAACTGTGTACACGAAATTTTGAAGAGACGGGGTGAAAAGGAACAACAATTTTACAGCTACGCAGCGTTTTCAGCCGTTCCAGCCCCATTCCAATCTCATCGGATGCCGATCAGAGATCATTGCTCGTTCGGGCGAACGACTCGCGCAAACAAAGCTGACGCAAAGAGAGAGAGCACGCACGTGTGTTTGCCGCTACCCGCCGCGTCCAGCGGGGAGGATCTCTCTTTCTCTCTCTCGCGACTGTCGCGTGAATGAAGCTCTCGGTATCCGTCGGGAAGAGACTTCGTGCTTTTGGCTACCGACACCGTAACGCGGGGGACGAAACGCAGGGCCCGTGGCCGTTGCGTAAATCCGTGAAGGGGAATCCGCGACTCTGCGCCGAAGGGATCAGAGTGCGCCACGTGACGCTTGTGTTTGCTGGGTACACAGAACTCGGTGTTTGGTACACACGGCCTTGGAAGGCACAATGCTCGATGGGTTACCAAAACAGCGGCGCGACGTCGGCATAAGCGATATTTGTGTCAGCATAAAGGAACCCCCTAAGCCACGTTAAAAGAACAACCGACTCCCTCCACACTCTACTTCTTCCCTTCGCGTAGTCGAGTACGCGTATAAGTCAGAAGTAAGATGGCATGTTACTTTTTTTTCTTGCGCAGTGAGAAGTTCGGTCATGGCTTAACATCGAGATGATGTGTTATAACGTGATTTATTTCGAAGGCAATGGATATAAAATTTTCGAAAATTATATATTTATCGCAGTCGTGATGTCAGCATAAGAAACGGTTGTCTTTTTTCTACCGCAAAAACCTCAAGAGTCACACAGTTAAGTAAGTTCGCACAGAAACCTACATAGTGTAATCCGAAGTGACTGTCTCTTTCTCTCGTTTCGAAGTCGACGCACGTAACATCGATCGTAAACCTCGCCGCTACCTTTTCTCTATCTTCGCGCAATTTCCAAAAATTCCAACTATTTAACGCGAGACAACTTTCCAGAAGCGTGACTCGCAGTCGTAAGAAGAGTTCTCGACTTTCGTGCGAACGAGTACAGCTGAAAAAATTCCGCTCGCAACGAGGCGGAACCCGATGTTACGCGCTCTAAAGGATTTTCGAGGTAAACGACCGTTGGCTAATGTTCGCCAGCAAAGTTCTGCACCCGGTTTCGGCGGAACGACGACAGTCGCATTAGCCACAGGACGAGCTTACAATGGACCCCTCTGTTTTTCACGCATGATGATCGGGACTGCGAGAGGGGGCTGGCAACCCCCTCGATCTCTAGCCCGGAACCCCGTACTTAGCGGAGGAGATTTGTGAATCGGGGTGTCGCGCCCGAAATAAGTAAAAAATTGATCGATGATACTGCGTTTCGTTTTTTTCCATTCTTCTTGTCAAAAATTCTGAGAAATGCTCGACTAATTTTTCCGTAATTCAAAGACTATTTATTTTTTGTTGTTCCAAAAATAAATGTGGACCTACAAAATGTAACATTTTTTTGGCAAAATTCTTTTTGAACGTAAACCAAAGGGTATTTCAAGAACTTCTTTCGATAAGAAAATGTCACAGAAAGAGAGAGGGAAAAAGTTTCTTTATATATTTTACTAAATTTTGTTTTTTTATTGCTGTGGAAAAACGTTTAAAGACTTATTTAAATAGTCACTATAAAAATAGGAAACAAAGCAGAATGAAAAATTATCTAAATGCTGTTTATAGCGCTAGAAAATGACGAGCAATCGTACTGACAATTTTTCTTCCCGAGCCGTTTGACGAACGCAGCACGAACTGGTTTTACACCGTTGGTGTCACGCTAAATCTCCGGCGCATTGTTCGCGCCCCCTCTTACCGTCACGATTTTTCCATCAGCACCCCTCCGAAAAGCCTGCCACAGTCAACTTCCACTGTTCACCGTTCCACCCTCATCGTAAACCTCCACGGAACTTTAACCCCTGACGATTATCTTCCTCATGATCGCCGCGCGATGCACGGATTCGGTAAAAATCGCGTATTCGACAGTTTCGATAAATCACAATTTTGCGATATCATCTCGTTATTACAAATCCGCGATGTTGTTGAAGTAAGTTTGTTTGGAACGTTTGTCGAGCAAAACAATATATTTTGATGAAGACCGTTCCGGATCTTCTGTTGTGGCGAGATGAACATATATTTCGTCATATACTATCTATTCACATGTGATAAGACTTTGAACAAGAGCCTGGCGAAGTTGCCAGCAATGTTTTGTCGCACGTGTTGTTTACGATGATAATTTCTATAAACAAAGACGTTTCGTGAGACTTCTTTTGCGGCAAGGTAAACATATTTCATTGCGCACATCTATTTATATTTAATAAGAGACTCTTACTTTTTTGAACAAGAGTCGTATTTGTAAGTATTCTACTTTGCATGTAGAAATAAAATTGCGATTCTATAACTTGTTATCGAGTTACGACTAGTGTGAAATTTATTAACACATGCTATTATATATCTTTAATTAGAAAATGTATCATTCAAATTATAATTATAATTTGTTTAATGCGCGGCAAATGTAATTTCGTGCAATTTCTATCAAGAGTCTTTAATATATTTATTTATATCACATTCCGTCATATTGCATATAATACTGCATATAGTATAGATTATTTTTCCTTATACGTTTCTCCCATCTTCATCCATTAACTTCCGTTATAAATCACCGTAGGAAGAATCACGGAAACAGATGAATTCATCTGATTACCGTATTCGGGAAACGCGATATTCCACGTACTCGTATCTGAGATATAGCCGACGGGCGGGCTTGTTGCCGATTGGCTTGATGAACGAGTGCGATTAATAATTAAGATTTCCGAAGCGAGGTGGGATACTAAAAAGCCGCGGGCGGTTCTCTCCCTCTCGCTCTCCCTCCCAGTCCGGGAACAGCGGGTAATGGCAATTTACGCGCCCCGCGGGACCAGATAACTTCATATCTTCGCGGTAATCATTTATTCTCTCAATGAGCATGATATTGCCAAATTGAATTAGATAAGCGTCGCACATGCGTCTTCCAGTTCGTACGTGCGCTCACAAAAAATAACTCGCATTGGCATCGCGCAATATTTTCCGTTTTGCTTATCTAGAAATTGATTTCCACGATGTTTATTAAAGAAATTTCATCTACGATTCGATTTATCTTGTTGCGAACAAAGAGATTTTACTGAGATGTTTATTGCGGATTTGTTTTATTTTTATTTATTTTTTTTTTTTTTATTAGAAATGTAATTTTACAGAATAGTTTTTCCATTCTAACACGCGCTTGAATGAACGACTTAGCTACAGAAAATCACACCCCGATAAATTGACCCTCCATTGCTAAATACTTCCCTTTGACAGTGTCGATCGGGGTAAGAGAGTTGTATGGGGACAGAATAGGGTGTCTCGTAAAGGTCCACGTGGTACAAGGGAGAGAATCGCATCGTACCGTGAACGGATCCCGATTTTCGTGTCACGGAAGATCTATTGATCCTGTCCATCAGAGTTTCCAAAGATTCGTGATCGATCATTGACAGATTAGTTCGATCTGTCGCGAAAATATCTGGCGCGACAAATGTTTGCTGCACGAGATAATCAAAAGTATCGGAAAAATCAACATATTATATTGAAACACAACATATTATATTTACAAAGTAATTAATTTTTTCTTACTAAATAGTTTTTTTACTTCAAAATTATTAGATTTCAAATAGTTTTAATGCAAACAATCAGTTTTGTATTTTGTATCTTCGAGAATGCAATTTCTCGGTTGCGTTGATACTATTGAAATAAACTCAATGTGTATTACGCGACGCACTATATCTTCTGTTTGGAGAGTAGAAGGATGATAAATAGTATAAATAGTCGGACGATTTAGGCGTCATCGTGATTGTTGTCCCCCGAAGCAGCGGGTACGTCGGTGCAAGCCACGTGGGGCGTACACGCTGTTTTGTTACCAGCGTGCGACCCGCGCCACGTGCCCGAGATTAATGTGTTTTGATTTTTAGACTTCACATTATATCCGCCCGTGAGCCTTCACTTTATTGTACGCACCGAAGTCGGCTCTGCGCAAAATGGCTGCGAGACCGCAGAATTAAAAAAAACTACAGGCAATACAAAACTTTTATTGTAGTTTTTCTTCTGGGGAGAGAAAGGGATTAATAGCGCGTGCGTCAAAATTTTCTGCGTAAATGATAAAGTTGGTATATAATTCATTTTTTACTGTTACCTCATAATATTCCAGTGATTTATTTTTCATTAACGCTCCCGCAATAATTCATAGACAAGACAGGATATTAGAAAAATCGCGAGAGACCGAAACGTACACTCTGGCAGTTTCAATTTATCCGTGGTTTTTAACGTTTCAATTTAATTGACGGCACTTGAGAGCGAGGGCCCGCGAGCCTTTAAAAGAGAGGATGCGGAGGAGACAAAAGAGAGGGAAGAGAGCGAGACGACCCGATTAATTCCTTTGTCGCCTATCCACCGCTGAAATAACAAACCTCTTCGGCGGACGGGAGTCGAGAGGATACAAGGACGATAAAATCACGAGGGTTCACGGGATAAAAAAGCTGGAAAGTGGAAGGAGAGGGGGTGATAGTAGAAGGTTCGGGATGGGAACCGACGGGAGGAGTAGGTGGTTTGCAGTTTCCTCCCTTCATTTTCCGGCGTCGTCCGTTGCTCGACGACGACGACGACGACGGGGGAGGCGGCGCAGAGAGGAATAGCAATTAAAAGTATCTGGCACAATCTTCGTTAAACTTCTTCCTCGCTCCACCCTGTCGGAGAGAAGGCATTATTAAAACGTGCCGTCGGCTGCAACCGCTACACACCCCCCGACGGCCGCGCTCCACGGTACGGTCTCGCGTTTTCAACTCTTTTGCATAGAAAATGCGGCCTCCTTGCCGAATCCGGAGTTGTAAGTATCGTTCCGCGATTCTGGAATCTCGACGTTCCCTTTCGGGAACATCTGCATTCGTTGTTGAACCGCTCGCGTCATCGTCGCGGTTGATTTTGAAATAACGTCTTCCTCCTCTTCTCTTAACTACAAATAATTTTCGCACGTCAAATTCCAACGTGCCGTTCTCCGAACGTAAAACGAAAAATTAAATGTCAGTTAATAAAAAGATAATAATTAAAAACATTTGTAATTTATACCAATAATAGATTCAATATATTATGCAATATATATATATATATATATATATATATATATATATATATATATATA